>PVKA01046764.1:0-14655 GCA_004027165.1 Ctenomys sociabilis
GAAGACAAAATAATCATTTTTCTTGAGCAATTAATTATGTACTTAGAAAACTTAAGACAAAAAAAGAAAACAAGACAGTTGAAAAGGAAAAAAAACCTTCTCTACTCTCTCCCCTCAAAAAACCCCAAAGATCAGTTTTGTTATCTCTAGAAATCTTTGAAACATAATGATATATGAATATTACACTAAAAGGTTGATATTTATATTCTATGCAAATACTTATCAAAAGAATGCCCCTAACTGTACTAACGTAAGAGAAATCAGGGGTTTGGAGGTGTACCTTACCTAGCTCAGGGGTAGAGCATGTGCTTCGCATGTGCGAGGTACTAGGTTCATACGGTACCTGGTGTTGGTGAGAGTGAGAGAGAGAGACAGACAGACAGGCATCCAAACTGCACAACATAAAAGCATAAATAGATTTTTAAAAATATCGTGGGAATCATAATGATCTTGAACCTCTATGTCTTTGTCCATTTTCTGTTGCTACGATAAAATACCCAATAGCAGGTAACTTTTGATAAATGGAAGTTCATTTGGCTCACAGTTCTGGAGGCTAGGAAGGCCGAGAGCACAGCACTAGCCCCTGCTACCCCCCGGTGAGGCCCTTCTTCCTCCATCATAAAAAGGCAGAGGACATTATGTGGTGAGCAGAGATACAGTGCTGGTTTGGGTATCTCTTTCTTATAAAGCCACTGTTGCCACTAATGTCCTACTCCCATCACCTCATCTAATTCCAGTCATTTTCCAAAAGCTCCACTTCACACCATGCTGGCCCTACCCCTAGGGAGTGCTGAGGGCAGTTGAGACTGGATGTGGTGGCGCACGCCTGTAATCCCAGCACTTGGGAGGCTGTAAACAGGTGGTTGACTATGAGACTGATCTCGTAGTGAGACCCTGAACACCCTGTAGACCCTTCCCTAAAATGCAAAAAACAAACAAACAAACAAACAAACAAACAAAAAAACCCAAAATCAAAAGCTCCACTTCTAAGTACCACTTGATACATGAATTAGGGGACTAAGGTTCCAACATATGAGTTAGGGGCAAGTGGGGGGACACACTTAAACAATAGCACTATATATACACAGGATGTATTACTTAAAAGAATTTCAGAATAGAAATTCACAATCTCATACAAACTGGGAAATGTTGACATATCATTCACAGAAATGGAGAGAGTAAGTAGAGTTTGTTTACTGATACTAAGAGTAATCTAGGGAGAACTTCACTAGGGGCCCTCTTCCTGTCCCTCTCTTGGACAGGAGTTTTCTTTCCCTCAATAAATCTATTCTGCTCATAACCTGTGTTTGTTCCTAAAATTCATTCTTCGGTTTTAGAGAACATGAACTCGTACAGGTCAGGTCCAGAGATGGTTTTTTCCTATGTCATTTGGAGGTTCCCTATATCGTTTGGAGGTCACCCACATGAGATCAGTTTATCTCCCTGTATCATTTTGGAGGTTCCACCGAGACCACTGGATGGAGGCATGAGTTTACTTTTCTTTCATAAATTCTGAATTGGGACTTGCTTAGGTAACAAACCTCTGTTTCAAATGTTCCTATCTCTTGTTCACCTAAGCGAGTTCCCATGACTTTACCACCTTAGACCCGCCTCACCACATGGTTTTCCTCTATAAAAGTCCCTGGAAGAGACCACTTCGGGGGGAACTACCCACTCGGGGTCCCCCTCCTGTCCCTCTCTAGGACAGGAGCTTTCTTTCCCTCAATAAATCTGTTCTGCTCATAAAAAAGAGTAATCTAATGAATATTTGTGTAACCAAGTGCCCAACAAATAGGAATCTGCATTATTCTCAATGTGCATGGGATATTTATAAGGAAATCTCAACAAATGTGAAAGAATAATTATTATACAGATTCAATTTCTAACCACAGTGTAATGGAATTAAAAATCAAGAACAATAGGCAGAAGCACAAATAACAACAAAAACCCACATACTTTAAAAAGTAAATTTAAACAATTTCTAGTAAGTTTATAAACCTGGGAAGGACTCAAAATAGAACTGTAAAGTATTGTGAACTGAATTACAACAAAAGTGATAATACAAAAACATTATGCACTCAGATAGAATGATACTACAGGGATCTTTATGGGCCAATGGTAAATATTTTTAAATGAAAGAATGAACAGTATCTAATTGTGTATATGTTTTGAGAATTAAAAATATAGAATAAACTTAAAGAAAGTAGAAAACATGAAATAAAGATTATGGGATGAATTAGTATAATATAAAAACAACAGAGTGAACCAACCAGAACAGAAGATGTTTAAGTAGATTTTGACACAGTGATCATAGATCAGATACAAATAAACAATATCATAAAGAAAATGGAAGAATAACTATTGATATGGTGGAAATTTAAAAGAAAATAAGAAACCAATGTGAAAAAATTTTGTCAATAAATTTGAAAACAGATGAAATAGAAAGTTACAAAACTATAGATAAGTAAATAGGTTCAAGAGGAAGAAACTGATTCTAAAGAAAGTAGAAAGGGGCTAGGGAGATGGCTCAGTGGAATAAGTGCTCCCCTGGCAAGCACAAGGGCCTGAGTTCAATCCTTGGTTCTGCCAAAACAAACAAACAAAAAAAGTGGACTAGCATTATAACCAATAGAAAGATTAAGTTAGGAATTTTTAAAAAATCAACTCATGAATTAAGATGCAAATTATATTTTGCCAAAATATATATATATATGTATATATATACACACAAACTATTTCAGAGGATTAAAAATGTGAGAGGAAAGTAAATTGGCCTACTTCCTCTATGTGGTTAGTTTAATCTTTCTACAAAACTTGGTCAGGAATGTTTTCCTTTCTCAAAAAAAAAAAAAAAAAAAAAAGAAAATTCTGTAGTCTATGGAAATAGGTGTTAAGATATTGAATAAAATATTTGTACCTAGGTCTAGCAACATAGGAAGAAAAAAAATATTATGATCAATTAGAATTTATCAATATATATAAAAGAGAATTTATCTCAGCAGTGGTATATGATTTAAAAGTAGCAAATCTCTTGATATAAGTCACTACTTTTACTGCTTAAAAGGAGCAAATCATAATCTCATTTCCATAGAATACAAAGACCATTGAATGCTAATTAAAATAATATTTATTAATGATTAAAAGAAAAAATACTTTTAGGTAGTAGAAGTAGAAGGGAACTTTCTTAAAGAATTATACAGAAAACATTGATATTTCTGTCAAAATATTGACAGAAAACATATTTACACAGCACCTTAAAAACCTTCAGCTAGGCATGGTAGTGCATGCCTATAATCCCAGCACTTGGGAGGCTGAGACAGGAGGATTGTTGTGAGTTCGAGACCAGCCTGAGCTACAAAGTGAGTTTAAGACCAGCCTGAACTGCATAGTGAGACCCTGTCTCAAAAAAAATGCAAAAAAAAAAAAAAAAAAAACAAAAACCCTTCAATTTAGTGTCAGAAGCATGGAAAAAATATATACAACTATTTTTATTCATTACTGTCTTATACATCCTATGGAATGTAAAGAAACAAAAAAGAGGACTAAAAAGCACAAAGCATGCATAAAATTATTGTTTGTCAATAATATTGGTGTCAACTTAGAAAATCCAAAAATCTGCAATCACTTATCCAAAGATGAGTACCCAGAATATATAAAAAAAGCTCTTGAGTAAGTAAGACAGCAAACAACCTAGGAAACAATGAAGCAGCGGATAAGGAGTAATTCTTGTAATTTAAGACAGTAAGAAGGCTTCATTTCATTCTACTAGATGAAAGTGGCAAAATGTTATGATTTCTCAGGCTAAGGATGGTAAGAAGTACACGAGGAAATTGTGAAATTCGTAAATTGTTGATGAGGAATGTAAATCAATAGAGCTGCTTCAAAGAGAAATTTTAAAACTAGCATTAAAATTGAAGCTATCCATATTCTTCAATAAGCAATCGCATTTCTCCTTTTTTTGTACTGGGGATCAAACTCTGGGGATTAAACTCAGGACTTTGTGCTTGCTGGGCAGGTGCTTATGATGCTGAGCTCTCTCCCCAGCCCTAGTAATCTCATTTCTAAGCAAAATTTTGAGAGAAATTCTTGCACAGGTGGGAAATTTCAAAGCCTGTTGATACTATATTCCCTGTAACAAAGAAAAGCCAGAAGAGTTTTACATTAATGAGTTCTGGTATATTCATACACTAGAATAATGAACAGTAATTAAGCATAAGCAGCATCAGTAACAAATTTCGAAAGCTAGGTTGTGAGAAAAAAGTTACAAAAGGAAATGTATTATTTGTGCATATTTACAACATAAAATAAACCAGTTGTGCATTTTGTGTGGGGAGGTACAAGGCAGGTTCAAGAGAACAATTACTTGAGGGGAAGAATATGATTGAATTGGAAAAGGGGGGCACTTCCCTATATCCGCGTCAGGGATTAAAAATAAACAGAAAGGACCAATGCAACCAAGGTAAACTGTAAGCATCTCCTAAATTACGATGATCATCAGTGATGCCCGGTCACCTAGTAATCTTTGTGCTTTTTTCTATTGTTTTAAATTTTAATAACAATATTAATAGAACAAATAGTTTTTTCATAACAACCTGACTGATTCTTTTGTAAAGCTTCTTTCCAAGAAGGTGACAAACTTGGGGTCTTTTCTCTCCATTTATGGATATGAACATTTAGTAGCAGAAGGGAAATGTCCCTCCTCTGACTCTGTGGTCTGCCCAAAGCAGTCTGACTTCCCATATTATTTCTCAAATGTACCTTCTCCAGCCTCAGCGGTTGATTGAATTCAGCACACACGGTTAAATCTAAAGCGGCCTCCCAGAGGGAAATGGCACCATTACAGTGATGTGAGGATTTACATACGCTTATAAGTAGAACAAGGAATAGTATAGCCTGAAAGACCATGATGGTTTGAAGGGTTTATGTTGCAACCACCTTCAGCCATTGCTTTCCTTTTCTCTTTTTGCTGCCTAGTTCAGCTCCCAAGTGCAGTGCCTAAATCTTGCTGAGCTTCTTAACATTCTTTTTAGTTTTTCTTAGCATTCTTCTTACTGTACTACCTTGGCTTTAGCCATCCTTGAGCATTTGTGTCCTCTGACCCTAGTTTATCACGGCTTCCATATTGGCCAGGACTCTAATGCAAAACAGACCGTGGTGGCCATTGGATGTGTCAGTCGGTCAGACATACACCAAGAATATGTGACTCAAACACTGGTGCCTAAATGAACACTCATTATAAAAGCAAGCACAAAACAGGACAATAGGTGAGAGACTTTCATTATTTTCTCTTTGAAACCAAAACGAAGGCAAGGAGATGAAGTACTCCTCTGTCCAGCTCCCCTACTGTCAGGTGTAGGGCTCTCAAATGCTTCAGTAAATGAACCATTAGAGGTTGGTTATTTTTCCCTCCCCAAATCTCCTCAGTTGATGACAGGCTTCAGTGCATGAAAGCGTTAACCACAAGTTTACCACAGAATGTCAACCTGATTAAAATTAAAGTATCATCGTATAAGAAAAACAAAGGTATGGGGGAAGGGAAAAAATATATTCTTGTTCTTTCTCTGAAATTTGAAGGCAATTTTCCCCTCAAATCTTAGAAACCAATTTCTTGACACAATCATATTTTGAGTAAAAATATGCTTAATTTGTGAACCTCACCTACAGTTTCAGCAAATAGAATTTTCTGAGAAATTAAATCATATTGATGAGGAGATTTCAGCTGGATACAAAGGGGACTTCCCCTGAGATTTTAAAGAAGGACCAGGGAAGTAAACATGGTGCAGGGTAAAGACTTAAGTCTACAAGGCAAAAGGAGGAACACCGAGCCTTGCCCCTCAGCTGTGGCTCAGTCCTGCCGGTGTCCGGCAGGGGTGGGTCACGCTGACACAAGCTGCCCTCATGGCAGGCACACCACACGCCGGTGCCCACACGCCCATGCCCTGCTCAGACAGTCGCATCCATGGTCACGCTTGCACTCTGCCTCCTTCATCACCTACCACATAGTGACACCTCATGTGCACCTTTCCTGTCCCACTCTCCAGAACCCACACTTAGTTTTTAGCAAGACACAAATTGGATGCATGTTGACAGGGTTCAAACCCTTTCACGGGGAATGACTCTCCAGACATGGAAAGGCAGCCTTAAACCATAGGGAAGGGAGCCCATTATTTGGGTTTCAAGTACTGGGGGTTTTATATTCTGCCCTGATTTGCTTCTATATGCCTTTGCTTAAGATGGGTTTAGTACGGATGAATCACATCATGTATGCACTGAATAACATAATATATGCATCTCTCTATGCTGACAGATGCTGCTTCATGTATCAGTGAAGCACAGTGACTTTTACGTGTGGGTGGGATTAGTAGGGTTGGGAGCTTGGTGCCAGAAGGTTATGTTAAGACCACAGGTTACATGGAACCAAAAGCCCTTGATTGTGCTTTGGGTCTGGCCTCCGAAAACCAAAAGCATCTTGAAGGCTTTTGCAGAGGACTGCTCTGAACCACCTGCTGGCTGGGGCTGCCCCTAACTACTGAGGTGGCCTGGCCCTTCAGCCAGTGCTGGCAGGAAATCAGCCTTCCATTGCCTCAGAACTTTTCTCAACCAGGTGGGAACAGTGGGCTGTGTCTCTACAAGTACCAGGGGCAAATGCAAAAGAGGCTAGGCAGAGCTAGTACGTCACCCAGTGGGGGTCAGAAGCATGGGCACCTGGGGAAAGGCCAGCAGCTAACCTTGCTCAGATGCTTTTCCAGGCCGCTGAAAAAAGTATCCATAATGGCCAAGACTCTAACGCAAATCAGACACTGTGATGAGCTGAAGTTATTTCCACAGCCATTGTGTGAAAGAGCTTCTTATTAATATTCATGAAAATTAGCATAAATATTATTTTAGGTCATATTATATAGCACAATTAAAATCCATAATAAAAATATTATAGTTGAAGTAAATAAGTTGTATTATATTCTGCAACAAAAATATATAGCTAGGTCCTACAAGTGTATATAAAATGCAACAAGAGCTGATAAAAAATATGGTAGTTTAAATTTTTAAAAATGATGATAGTAAAAGACAAATTGCATTAATCATACTCAAAATGCTCCCCCTTCTTTTGAACATGCTTGTTCAAAAGAACATTGCTCTTGCCCCTATCTGGAGCAATTCTGGAGCAATTCTTTTGTGCCTTCCCTTATGAGGTGTGGTAATTGCTGCTTTGGAATGCTGCCCAATAAGCAGGCAGGCTGGCTAAAACCATGCACTGTGAGACTTCTGGCTCTGCCCCACATCTAAATGACTACGAGAGGGAAATTTTTAGAATCTATTCAGGACATCAAGGCAGTCACAACAGTAGAGCTAAAGATGCTTATGAAAGAGGATTCCCAGAACTGCTCCCAGAAAATAGAGCTGGCCTATAGGACTGTGCGAAATTCTTGTAACTCACCAATTCATTTGTTTGGCCTTACTCAAGTCAGCCAGCATTCTCCAGCTGCACACGGATGCATAGCAGGGGACTTCTACTGGCTTTTGTGATTATGGAAGCCACAAAGTACCAGAAGAGGCCATCCACAAGTTGGAAACCCAGGAGAGGTGGTGCTCTAATTGAATTTGAAAACCAGGAAAGTTTAGGTGTGATTTAGTCTGAGACCAAAGCCCTGAGACTAGAGAACCACTGATTTCTGAAATCCGGTGAGCTGAGGGCCAAAGCTCAGCAGAAACAACAACTGATGCAAAAGAAAGTGGATGTCCCATTCCAGAAAGAGACTCTACCTTCTGTCTTTCTCTTTTATTAGGTCCCTCAGTAGATGGCACAATGTCCATTCCTGCTGAGGAAGATAATTTTTCTTTATTCCATCTACAAATTAAAAATTTATTTCATTTTGATTAACTCAGCTATATCTCTGGGAAACACTTATCCAGAAATAAGCTTTCTCCTGCTCTCCTGGAATCCCTTGCTGTGCTCAGGGATTATTTTCTATCTTCTTAACTCCTGGTGGCCTGGCAGGCCTCCTGTTAGTTGCCTCCTGTCCCCAGGAGACTTCCTGGACACTTGAAAGCATCCCTCTGCATTCCCAAACCAGTGTTCCCTTTCTTTACTCAATGCTCACTGGACCACCACCATTTCATCTCTTCCAACTTGGTTGTGCCTATGTACAGTGGCATGCCATGGTTTCTACAAAGGAAAGTAGAATTTCACAAGTTCAACTTGGGCTTAGAATTTCAACCTATCAAACTCCCAAGTTCATGAGTCTTTTCCATTCTCTGCAGGTACTTTCTGGGTAGGAGGACAGGAATGAGGATAGATGCCTCAGGGAGCCAAGCATGGAAATCATAAGTGAGGAAATTTCGGTGAAGGACAGGAGGAGACCAGACAGTTTGGATGTGCTTTGTGTGAAGAGCAGACAGATGGTCTATGTTGGAAAGAAGAGGGAGTGTTGGGCAGACGACATGGATGTGAGTTCCAGATGTGATGGAGAATGGTCATAGCTCCTTGAACAAGGACAGAGATTCATGAGATTAATTTCAGAGTGGATTAAAGTGTGGCTTCAAGCACCCTTTCCTAGGTTGCTTCCTGTGTCTGGGGTGAGAGTATGGATTCTGGTCAAATGGGCTAGTGAATTTCTGTCTCATGACCTCATTTCCTCACTTGCAAAATAGAATGGTAAAGTCTTTATCTTCTGGGACTGTAATGAGGGCCCGATGAGATAACAGATGTGGAGCATGTGCTGCAGGATCTGGCTGGCCTGGGACAACATTTAGAAGTTGTGATGGGTTCCAGGAGGAGGAGGTGCCAGCCTGGTGCTCCTGAGGCCTTGCCATGCTCTGGCCTGCTGTTCCCCAGTAGGGACCTTTGAGAATCAGGCAAGAGAAATGGAACTTCAGAAACTGCAGGAGAGAGAAAGTGAAAGTGATGGTCTGGTGGGTGAGAAGCAGTGAAAGGTAGAAGTGAAGAGACCAGCAAGGATACAGCCTCAGAGCTTGCACTCTCGTTGTGTGGTTCACACAAGCTGGCTGGCAGCAGGAAGTCTGGGGAAACTGCCCCATTACTCTAAAGAGCCTTAAAACAGTTTTGTTAGTTTTACTTTCCACTTAAAATAAGGAGTTTTCTTTTTATGAAGCCTTTTTTTGTTATTGTTGTTCTAAATCAGGCTCCGAGAAAGGTGTCACTACTACAGGGCCGGAAGTAGATACCACACAGGGTACTCAGCTGGGCTGCAGGCTCCATGGGTTTCATCCGCTAGGGAAGCCTGTGATGGCCTGCCCATAGCCTGTGAAGAGTCACCGTCAGCATCCCCAAAACTTCTGGGAAACTCTCAAGGTGCCTCAGGAAGAGGCTGACGTTGACCTAGATGTCAGAGGACTTTGAACAAAACTTTAGAAACCATTCCTTTGCCCTTTACTTGGTAACGTGATAAAATGATCTTTCACTGAGGAGATGGGCCAATTTTTTCAAGGCACTCATTTGATTAAAACATGTATATTTAGTATATATTTTAATTTTATCATTTATGAATATATTTGTGGATGTCATTTATGTTTATGAATATTTAAATTATACATATTTTAAAGGATACCAAGTTGCCGGGCATGGTGGCGCATGCCTGTAATCCCAGCACTCGGGAGGCTGAGGCAGGAGGATTTTTGTGAGTTCGAGACCAGCCTGAGCTACAAAGTGAGCTTAAGGGCATCCTGAACTGCATAGTGAAACCCTGTCTCAAAAAAAAAAAAAAAAAAAAACCAAAAAAAAAAAAAAAAAAAAAAAGGATACCAAGTCTTCGCTTTAAAAAACATAATAAGGGCTGGGGATTATGACTCAGTGGTAGACAGCTTTCCTAGTGTGCGTGAGGCACTGGGTTAGACTACCAGCACAGAAAGAAAGAAAAGAGAAAGAAGGGAGGAAAGGAAAGAAGGAAATAGAGGAGGAAGTGAGGATAAATAAAAAGGAAAGGAAAGGGAAAAGGGAAAAAGAGAGAGAAAAGAGCTGGGCCTGATGGCACACAAATAGATGAAGGAGAATGACTATCAAAAGCAGAAGCCATCCTGGGCTACATACACCATGAAGTTAAAGCCAGCCTAGCAATGTAACAAGATCCTGACTTAAAAATAAAAGACCTTCCCGACAACAATAAAAAGAAAGGAAAACAAACAAACAAAAAACTGCATTGTATTAGTGGAAACTAAATTAATGAGGGACCTTCCCCTTTACACAGCTTTCAGAGGCAGAAAGACTCCCAAATGCTTGGCTGGATGGCAGTTGATCGTAACTGTTTTATAAATGGTGCTCGTAAGATTCTGGGGGCTGTGGGAATAATTGGTTTGTGATTAAGAGTTTAAATGTTCCTACCTGAAATTTTCTAAGGGGATTTCTTGAACAAAGAAAATTGCATACCCTCTATCTATACTACTCTAAATTCAAAATTAGGACAATTTGACAGGAGTTTGATTTTAATAATTTTAGTAGTTAACAGCAGTAAAACAGAGCTCTCTATACACTCTCTGTTCCAAACATGAATGTCACTGAGAGGCAATTACTGACAGGATGTCTGGCAGAAGTCATGAACCTTGGCCCGTGTGTTCCGTCAGCTCTTTATACTTGCGTCTCTGCTCTTGGCTTGTGGCCTGATGGCCTTGCGATACATTTCCCTCCTGTCAGATGGTGATGTCTCAGAGGCCAATGACTGAGACGTACTCTCCTCTGGGTCTCTAACCCTAAGTAAGATTCATAGCAGTTGTGCAATAAAAACTCACTGAATGAATGAACAAAGTAATGGACAAATAGCCAGAAGCCCTTCCCTAAACAAGAGGTTGTCTTTCGTCACCCTGAGCCTTCCCTCTTCCTCCTGTCTCATTCACCTGTCATCCCCACTGGTGCAGCCACTTTTCACATCTAGACCCAGAGCTACCCTTTACTTTTTTTTTGTACTGCTGGGAGTACAGAAAGCAACAGGCTTCTGAAGAAGTTGTCTATTTTGGTCCCAAACAGAAAAGAGTGGGTGATTCTGTGGGCAGAGATGGCAATTCCTGAACATGGTTGGTGACTCATGCCCAGAAGTGCTCAGAATTTCCTCTGTTTTGCGGCGACTGGGGCTGACTTGACTGTGATGCTTTCTTTGAAGCACAATTGAATGCAAGGAAGACACCTCAGGCTGCTTGTTGAGGGTGGGAGCAAGGCTGAAGGTAAAGAGAAGGATCCAGAGAAGCCAGACTCCAAGGACCAGGCAGAGCCAGAGCGCACCTACAGGAGGCTGAGCACTCCAAGTGACCCAAGGAACCTGTGTGTGTGGTGGCTGTGGCACAGAGCTGTGGGCCAGCGATCTTAATTTATGTAGAACCATGAAGGACCTGTGGGACATAGCTTGGCGCATTCTTATCTCAACTTTTCAAGGCGCAAATCCACTAGTTTGCTAATGTGGAACATGTATCCCATACGGCAGTTTAGAATAGCAGTAAAATGGCAGGCATAGGACTGACTCAGATCCTCGCTTCTCCCTAGTTGTGTTACATCAGGCAACTTATTTAACCTCTATAAGCCACACTTCGACATGTGTAAAGTTCAATGTCGATTCTGCCTGCAAACAGGTGCCACTCACAACAGAGGCCCTTTATTCTTTTTTAAATTTGGATAACAGTAATTTTTTTTTTTTTTGAGTTGTAACCAAAGCAGTACTATGCATCAGCACAATACCTAGAAGACTGCACACAGCAGTGAACATTCACTCCTGTCCTACTAGTGACTGTTCCTTGGACCAAGGCTTACTGCAACAGGCATGGAAGGAAAAATAGGTATTAGGATCAGTATGTTCATGTGGGCTTGAGAAGCAATCATCTGCTTATCAGCTCAAAACCTGGCTCTTTTGTTTGTCTTTCTTTTGCTGTAGGAAATCAAGGCCCTTTGGAGACTGGTTTCCACACTCTTCTAAAAAATGAACCAGTTACATCCCACAACTTTCTTTGTATTCCTCAAAAATACATTGCTCTAGACTAGCATCACATGCTTGTAATCCAAGGGGAGGCTGAGGCAGGATGATTGTAAGTTCAAGGTCTACCTAGAAAACTTAGTGAAACTCTGTTTCAAATAAAAAGAGAGGGGGTTGTAACTCAGAATGCTTCAATTTCAACCCCCAGTCTCTTTCCTTCTTTCTCTCCTGCCCCTCCCCCCACACAATTACTCTTTCAGTCTTTTTGGTGAGGTGAGGATCTACTCAACTGCACCTTGTTCACTTCTACAGCGTATTATTATGCTGTGTCTAGTATAGCAAGGAAATCCTGAGAAAGGGGAGACAACAGGCTAAGGGCATCTGGCCACACTGTTCACCTGGGGCAGGACTACCAGGCTTGTTCACAGGGTATGCACTCTTCTGACCAGTATGTGAGTCCTTCCTTCCTTCCTTCTATTTTTCCCAGCACAGCAGCCTTCTGATCACACCCACCCATGCTACTCACACTTTAGCGCGTGAGACTTTTCTGCTGCCTGAAGCCCTCTTGTGTGCAAGTTAACAGTTACTGGCCGAAGGCCTTGTGTATTGGTGGTAGCATGGTAGCATGGGAGTGGGGTGTCAGGATAGAAGCCATGAGCCTCCAGCCTTGGGGTATGCAAGCAGCTGATGCTGGGTCAGGGTGAGAAATTTCGATGTAGGGAAATAAGACCCAGGGCTTCTTTGACTGCTAGCCAGGGGTGTTATGTGGTACTGGTCATGCTGGTCAACAATTATCATGTCAGGGAAATCTGCCTGAGACCAGGGACACCTACGGCATCACAGAATCAAAGTAAGATGATGAGCGCTCAAATTCATTTTGTTTGAGCAATGTCATTAATCCTTATCAGAGACTCTCTAGGCACTAAGCCTCATTGTGTTCAGTATGCTCACAAAAAATGCATACACACGTATGACAAATTTTCTTTAGTTTGTTACTCATGAAGTATGCTTTATGTATATAACTTCAGCAGAAATATAAAATTCTGTCCTCCAGGGCTAGAAGCACCATTCAGGTCTAGTTTAGCTCACAGCTACTTCTCTGAGAAGTCTTTCCTCATTACCCAGATAACATGCTGCTTTCTTTAGTCTGATCATTTATGACATTATTTGGTCTTTTCCAGATTTGTTCCTTGGACCAAGGCTTACTGCAACAAGCCTGAAAGGAAAAATAGGGTCAGTCTGTTCACATGGGCTTGAGTGAATAGAAGCAATACATTACTTCCATCACAAGATAGCGTAGCTACTCAAAATGAGATCCATGCTCTAGCAGCAAAAGCGCCCTACTGGGGCCTGTCTGTCTGCACTAGGATCTTAGGCAGCAAACCCAGCCCTTCCAAATCAGACCCCAACTAACTTGCATGGGTGTTATACTTTGAGAAGTACTCTGTGTTCTCAGTGAGTAGAACTAGAAAAACAGAATTATCCAACCATGAGAATCATCATTTTGTCTCCCTAATGTCATACAAGACAACCCTAACTGCATCTTAAATCATTTGAGAAACTTACCACAAACGTCAGTGCTATTTCTGGTTCTTCTCCCCAAAAGTCTGACTTCACTAGCCTTAAAAGTCTGAATATCACTTTTAGAATATTCTAGATGCACACTCTAAAGTGCAGTTGGTGCTGGGAATCTTTGCTCCAAAAATGTTTCCCAGTGGGATTCATGTATTCTTACTGATGAAAATAAATTGCCAAGTACTTTAAAGTCAGCCCAGTAGCCAAGAATCTTAGAGGATAAACACCAAAAACTTCTAGAAGCAATTGTAAAATTGTTTTTCACTAAATGAGTGATTTACCAGAAAACACAGTGGAGAAATCAGTGATGGGATATTAATTCATTTGCAAATACAGTTGGCTTTCCCTGGGCAGACCTTAAGATAGGAGCTGCTCAGCATTTGTCTCTTTCCGATGTTAAATCATTAGCAGATCTTGTTCATCTCTACAGTTCTAATGCAGGAATGGATAGATGATGGAGTATCACCTCAAATCAGTGTAAAAATGTACCAGGAGTATCGGGCTAAAATTTAAAAGGCCTTGATTTCAGTGTCATCCTTATTTGAACATGCTCACAGATGAAGGGCTTGTAATTTTTTGAAGCAATCAATTGAATTGAGGCCCTTTCTCCTTTCCTCCTAGTGAATGGCTCAGGATAAAGAGAAAAGGCAAATTCCCACCAAGATAAAAGCTCTCTTGTGAGAAACAAGAATGCTACAAACAGAAGTGTTCTTACCAAGCAAAAGAATAACATTACTGCGGGTCTGTCGGTGCAGCAGTTTTGCCTTGACACCCACCACTGCAGCCATACAGAAACAGCAGGTCACGCACAGTTCTGGGCAGTGCCTCTTAAGAGCTGGAAATAACCTACAAGGAGCTCTCAGGCTTTGGTAGGCTGACATTCATGATCTCTTAACCCTTACCTTGCTGAGTATGTCTTCAACTGGAAAAATTTTGTACTTCCAAAAGTACCCTCACTTGAAAATACTTTTTCTCCCTTTTCTTCTCTCTCTCTCTCTCTGTCTCTCTCTCTCTCTGTCTCTCTCTCTGTCTCTTTCTCTCTCTCTCTGTCTCTCTCTCTGTCTCTTTCTCTCTCTGTCTCTCTCTCTGTCTCTGTCTCTCTCTCTGTCTCTCTGTCTCTCTCTCTCTGTCTCTCTCTCTCTCTGTCTCTCTCTCTCTGTCTCTCTCTCTC
>PVKA01046765.1:0-14732 GCA_004027165.1 Ctenomys sociabilis
CACAGTCCAGCATTCTGCAACCATAGTGAGTTATTCAAAGAAATTGTCGACCATATCCATTTACAGCTCAGCTTAATATTATGGACTCACGATGTATACTTCATTTTTATACTTTTCTGCTGGATGGTTAAGACCTAGGTAGATCAAGACTCATATACCAACACAAGAACTTTATATTTCCTATGTGGTCAGTGAAGTCTTCTCAGGGTTTATCTTGTAGTCCTGTACATTATTCTGTAGTTCCATTGTCTGTGTCATCCATGTGGATGAGTCACGGCCAGTGCTTGACCAGATTGCTCTCTGTGAGAGCTTGAGAGACAGTTTTCTCTTCATGTGACTCTCCCCAGGCACACTATAGAACTTCAATCTCTTTCCTCTGTGGCTCCACATTCTTTACAATATTTAAGTTTATTCTTATAGTGTAGGTGTACATAATGGTAAAAATCATTGTACACGGTTATACCCATACCGGATGTATCTCAATTCTTATTTCACACAACTCTTGTCCCTTATCCTGCATTTCCCTTCTTATTTACAAAAGCTTTGTTTACACTTGACATTTCTCTAGTAAATTTTTCATTTCCCTTCCATCCATTCCCACTCCACCCTTTAAATTTTCCTTTCCCATTTGGACTATTACTTCCTATTTTTCAATATCTATTAGAAAATTCAGTCCTCATTGGAACTTTCAGTTTCTAGAGCCAGAGAGGGAAAATGCAACATTTACACATGTGTATCCAATTTCTTTCACATAAGTCTGATTTCTTTTTTTATGGTAATGTTCTTTATTTTTTATTTTTATATTTTATTGAAGAACAAATAGCAATGAGATAGTTTGAAATAAAATTAGAAGAAAAAATAATAATTAATACATTACATATACTTTTTCATAGGTGCATACAAGATATTATACATAGAAACAATATTAGGGATGATGCATCTAACCAATGAATTAAGAGAATGTAGCTGTATACTTATCTTTTTTTAAAAGCTGAATTCTAGTAGAGTTTCAATAATTAATACTTTTTATGTTATCTTCCTAATGGTTATCCATAGTACAAGGGGCAGATGTCCTGTACAAACACTATTAGTGCAAATCTTCCTTCTCATAGAATTACACAAAAGTATTAAATATTTATCCTAAATGTACTGTCCATACAAACACAAAATATTTCTTTGTATCCCATTTTTTATTAGTCCTGTCAGAGATGTGTATTTCATTGCCATTCAATTATAAAAGGTTCTGCAATACAGTAAACCAATCCAACACAGTACAGCAGTCCACAATAATAGTGGGTTATCTAAAGAAGTTGTTGACTACAGCTCAGCTTATTATTATGGCTTCATTTTATATACCTTGCTTTTATACTTTTCTGCTGGATGGTTAAGACCAAGATACAGCAAGTCTTATATAATAAAAAATGTAACTTTTGTATCTGATGAGGTCAGTCAATTCCCTTCAGGGTTTATACTATACCTAGTACCTCACTCTGTAGATCATTTGTCATATCAGCCATTTGAATGAGTCACGGCCACTGCTTGACCAATTTGCTCTCTGTGAGAGCTTGAGAGAAAGTTTTCTCTCCATGTGACTCTCCTTAGGCACACTATAGATCATCTATTGCATTCCTTTGTGGCTCCATAATATCCTTGATCAGAAAATTTGGGGCACAACTGAGTTCCATGATGCTAGACTACATGTTCTCTCATATCCTGAGTGTTCACTGACCTTGAAAAGCTAGAGCCAAAATGTTGGATGAAATTTCAGCCTTCCATTTCTCCAAATTTCAATCTGCAAACTTAGGTTGTTAACCCTACAGAAGAGAAGATGATTATTACCCTGCGACATAGAAAATTCAGTATACCCTAACTATCTGAGTAAATTCTTTTTGATTGTTGTTATATGTTTTCATTTCTATTAATTCTTTTGATATCTTATACTAGGGAGACTATAGGATAATTATACTTTTTATAACTGAGTAATCCTCCATTGTATAGAAATAGAACATCTTTTTCAACCATTCTTCATGTGAGGGGCATCTTGGTTGTTTCCAAGATTTGGCTATCACAAATTGTGCTGCTATAAAATAGGCACACATATATCCCTATGATATAATGTTTGCAGTTCCTGCAGGAAAATTCCAGTAGGGGTATAGCCAGTTTGAATGGGATTTCCAGTCCTAGTTTTGTGAGGACTATCCACACTGATCTCCACAATGATTGCACCAGTCTGCATACCAACCAGCAGTGGAAAAGTGTTCCCTTTTTACCCACATCTTTGCGAACATTTGTTGCTGGTTAATTTCCTTATGATAGCCATTCTTTCTGGAGTGACATGGTATCTCAGTGTTGTTTAATATGCATTTCACTGATGGCTAGCGATGTGGAGCATTTTTTCATATGTTATTTCACTTCTTTAATTTCATCCTCTGAGAAGTGTGTATTCATCCCAGATGGCCATTTCTGGATTGGATTTTTAAATTTGAGGGCCTAATATATCTTAGATCTTTATATATTCAAGAAATCAGAAGTTAGTTTCAGTGCTTATTAGTTAAGAGTTTTTCAAAATTTGTGGGTTGTCCTTTCACTTTGCTGACAATTATTTTGACGTGCAAAAACTTCTCAATAAGTGTTGATCCCAGTTAACTCTTTTAAGTGTTCCCCATGTGAATACATGTTTGTTCATGAATTCTTGCCTACACCTATGTATTCAAGAGTTCCTCCTACTTTTCTTCCAGGAGATTGAGTGTTTCTATTTTAATGCTTAGAACTTTAATCCATTTTGACTTTAGCTTAGTGCATGGTTATTAACCTGGATCAAGTTTTTGTTTTCAGCTTGTATGAAGCCAGTTATTCCAGCACCATTTGATAAAGAGGCTATCTTTCCTCCAGTAAGCTTGTTTGGCCCCTTTGTTGAAAATCAGGTTGCTGAGTTTGTTCACAAAGGCCTCTGCATCATTAATGTATTCCACTGATCCTCAAGTGTATTTCCATACCAATATCATGCTGATTTTGTCACAGTGGCTTTGTAGTATAATTTCAAGTCAGGAATTGTGACGCCTCCTACCTTGTCTGGAGGACAAGGATTGCTGGCCAGGATTGCATTTGATATTCTATGTCTTTTCTGGTTCCAAATAAATTACAGGAATGATTTCTCTAGTTCTGAGAGGTATGGTAATGAGAGTTTGATAGGGATTGCTTTAAATCTGTACAACAATTTTGGGAGAATGGCCATCATCATCTTCACAATGTTGGTTCTTCCTATCCAGGAGCATGGAATATCTTACCATTTCTAAACTCCTTTACGATTTCTTTTCTTAGGGTACTGTAATTTTGGGCGAAAAAAATCTTTGACTTTCTTGGTTAACTGAATTCCAAGGTATTTCAGTTTCTGTGGTTCTAATGTAAAAGTTATTGCTGCTATATTTTCCCTCTCAGTGTGTTTGTTATCTGTGTAGAGGAATGTTATTGACTTTTGTGTATTAATTTTTTATCCTCCTATGCTACTGAATTTCTATATCCATTCTAGTAGCTTCATGGTGGAGCATTTTGGGTTTTCAAGTACAGTATTGTATCATCTGCAGATAGTGATAACTTAACTTCTTTACCTATTCCTATTTCCTTTAATTCTGCCTCTTGTCTAATGGCACTAACTAATGATTCCAGATCCATATTGACGAAGAGAGGTGATAGAGGATGTCCTTGTATTGTACCCAATCTAAGAGGGAAAGAGATCAGGTTTCCCCCATTTAGAATTATGTTACCCGTTGGGCTGTCATAGATGGCTTTTATCAAATAAAGGTACAGGCCTTCTCTTCCAATTTTCTGAAGAATTTTGAACATGAATGAGTGTTGGATTTTCTCAAAAGCTTTTTCTGCATCAATTGAGATGATCATGTGGTTTTTATATTTCAGTTTATTAATATTGTATATTACATTTACAGGTTGTTGAACATTGAACCATCTTTGCATCACTGGGATGAATCCTACCTGGTCATGGTGTATGATCTTGATGATTTTTTGTATTCTATTTGCTAGGAATTTATTGAGGATTTTTGTGTCTATGTTCTTGAGGGAGATTGTCCTGTAGTTACCCTTTTTTATTTGTGTCTTTCCCTGGTTTTGGAATCAGTATAAAACTTGCCTCCAGAAATGGTTTTGGGAGAATGGCTTCCTTTTCAATTTCACTGAAGAGTTTAAGGAGTGTAGGGATTATATCTTCTATATATTTCTTGTAGAATTCAGCTGTGTATCAATCAAGACCTGGACTTTCCTTTATCGCCCGGATTTTTATTATGTTTGGTATCTTGTTTGCTGTTATTTGGTTATGGAGAGTTTTTCCATCTTCTTGATTCAATTTTGGTAATTTGTAACTTTTGAAGGAATTTTTCCATTTCTTCTGTGTCTTCTAATCTTGAGTGTAAAGATTCTCGAAGTAGCTATTGGTAGTCTTCCGAATTTCTACTGGGACTGTGTTGATTTCACCTTTTTCATTCCTTATTGCTCATATTGGAAGTTTTTATTTCCTTTTCTTGATGAGGTTAGGTAGTGACATTTCAATTTTGTTTAGTCTTTGAAAGAACCAGCTTTTCGATTCTTGTTTCTTTCCTCAGTTTTCTTCATCACAATTGAATTAATTTCTGCGCTAATCTTTATGATTTCTTCCCATGTTTGGTTTGACTCGGGTTCTGGGTTTGGTTTGCTCTTCTGTTTCTAGGTGTTGGATGTGCAACATTAGGGTGCTCGTTTGTTGCTGTTCTGTTTTCCTAATGTGTTAATTCATAGCTATGATTTTCCCTCTGAGAACTGCTGAAATCACATCCCATAAATTCCAGTAAGTTATGATTGAATTTTCATTGAATTGCAGATATTGTTGAATTGCTTGTTGAATTTCATCTGTGAGCCATTGATTGCTGAGTAGGGTGTTGTTTAGTTTCCATGTATTTACCAGATTTTTCTGGTTTCTTTTTTCGTTTATTTCTAGTTTCATTGCGATGTGCTCAGATAATTGTCTTGGGATCATTTCTCTTTTCTTACAGACACTTAAGCATGACCTATGGACTAGTATATGATCTATTTTAGAAAATGACCTGTGTTCTGCTGAAAAAATGTGTATTCAGCTGTGGTTGGGTAGAAAACTCGGTATATACCAGGTCCAATTGTTCCAAGCCTTGGTTCAGTTCTGCTACTTCCTTGGTAATTTTTTTTGTCTGGTTTACCTACCTTTTTGAGATAAGGGGGTGTTAAGGTTCTCCTGTTAAGAATGTGGTTTTGGATATTAGATTTTATATGCCCATTAAGATTTGTCTTTTATAGTTGTGTGCTCCTGTGTTTGTTGCATAGATATGTATGAGTCTTACCTCTTCCTTTTGAATTTTTGCCTAACCAATATATAGTGATCTTTTCATTCCATTTGATCCTTCTTGGTTTGGAGTTGAGAATGTCTGAGAACAGAATTGCTACTCCTGCTTTTCCCTGAGGTGCTGTTAATGTATAATTGTTTTCCATTCTTTTACTTTGAGCCTATAAATATATTTTTCGAGTAAGTGTGCTTCTTGTATACAACATAATATTGGGTTGTGCTTCTTAATCCACTGTGCTAGTCTGTTTCTCTCAATTGTTGAAGTAAGTCCATTTACATTGATGATTATAATTGGAATGTATTGACTTATGATTGTCATGTTATTTACCTGTTGTGGTGTACTCCTTTTCATCATAGGTTCATTGTTTGCCCTTTTTACTGGGTTCCTTCTGTTCTCATTCGTGGAGTTCTGGTCATTGTGTACACCCTCTAGAACATCTTTCACCAGCCTGTGTAGGGATGGCTTTGCAATCATGAAATTCTTTACTTGTTCTTTGCCGTGGCAGTATTTCACTTCTCCATCAAAGTTGAAAGAGATATTTTTAGCGTATAATAGTGTGGGTTGGAATTTGTTTTCATAGAGGACTTGAAGTACTCTGCTCCATGCTCTTCTTGCTTTCATGGTTTGTGAAGAGAAGTCGCCATTAATCCTGATGGGTTTTCCTTTGAATATGATCTGCTTCTTTTCTCTAGCAGCTTTCTGTATATTATTCTTGCTTTGAGTTTCTAGGATCTTGACTGTTATGTCTCAGTGTGTTTTTAGTTGAATTGAAATTATTTGGTGTTCTGTATGCTTCCGTTACCTGAATGTTGGATTGTTTCCTCATATATGGAAAATTTTCTGCTATTACTTTGGCCCATATTATTTTTATATAATTTGTATTGACTTCTTCATTCTCATTTATGTCTGTTAATCTCACATCATTCATCTTGGCATCATCTTGCATTTCATTGATTATTTTTTCCTGCATCTTCCTTTTAAGAGATCCTTTCTCACCTTTTAACTAGCTGGATCAGCATCTTTGAGATCTGAAACTCAGTCTTTGCTTTCACTCAAACGGATTTGTAGACACATGATTAAGATTTTAAGTTCTTGTACATCTCCTTGACTCTGCTTCATGCAATCTATTTCTTTCCTGCATTGCTCATTCAATCAGTGCGTCATATTTCTAAGCTCCTCTATCTTTTTTTATCAATGTCTTCTTTACAGGTAGGTATTAATTCTTTTACTGCAGAGTTTTTTTCCAAATTGGGTTTCCTCCATATATCCTGTAATTGATTCTCTACTTCAGATGCTATGATTTCAAAGATTTCTTTTTTTATTTTAGAAATTATTTCTGCTTCAAGTTTCTCTTTACCTCTATGCTGCTGTTTCTTTGCTTCTGATGCTGGTAATTCATTTGTTTTGTGGGCATTGTGTTTCCCCCATATGTTTCTTCATTCAATTCATTACTTCAGATGTGCTATGTATTCAAAAATTTCTTTTTTTTGTTTCAGACATTAGTTCTAGTCTGAGTTCCTCTATACCTTTCTGCTGTTGTTTCTTTGCTCCCAACTCTGTTAATTCATTCATTTCTGCACTTATCAGTGGTGGGTTGAATCCCTGAGATTGCATTTTGCTCCTTGTCTTTGTCATTTTGTATAGCACTGACCTCTGACCTTTGGTGTAGAGTTTTGGTGCATTTACAACGTTAGCACATAATGAGATTCACATAATAGATGAGTTGCCCATCTATTAAGTTTGAAATTATTCAGTTATGCCTAACCTGGATCTAGCTATTATGTTCAGTTCCTTTGTGCTGTGACCCTTCTGGCTGAACTGTGAGCCTGTAGTTCCCCACTGTTGTACACCTGGCCCATAGAATACCATTGATGGCCAAAGCTCTCCCACAAACTCATGGGCTGTGCTTTGTTGGATCAGGAGCCAGAAGAGTCACAAAAATTCTCACTCTATCAGTGGGTTTGGGGATATGGGCCCGGAAGGTGTTGTGCGTGGGGAAGCCAGAATTTCTCCCACACACTCAATGGTCAGGCTCGTGTGGATCAGGGGCCTGAAGAGTTACAAAAGCTCTCACTAGCTTGGCGGGCTTGGGGGCAGGGGCTCTGGGGAGTTGCAGACAGGCTGCGATGGGGTTTATTGGCTGAGAGCGTTTTAGAAATTCTCCCTCAGAGGTCTTGGGAGCGGGTACTCAGGATGGTATGGCTCGCAGGAAGCCACAGATTCTCCCATACACTCACTGGGTTGGGATCGGGTGCATCAGGGTCAGAAAAGTCACAAAAGCTCTCACTCACTTGGCAGGCTTGGGGTCAGAGGCTCTGGATCAGTCTGATCTCTAAGTGCATCCATTTACTAATAACTGTCTCAAGTTTATCCTTCTTTATGACTGACTGGTACTCCATTGTTTCAAAAAAAGTTACTGTATTACAATTCTGGTTATGTAGGTCTTGCTTTATCTTGGTCTTAACTATCCAGCAGAAAAGTATAAGCAAACCCATATTAATAGGCTGAGCTGTAAAAGGTTTAACTCAACAACTTCTGACAATGTGTTCCCTATGGATAACCCACTACTATTATGGTCCACTGGACTATATTGGAATATTTTGCTGAATTCACACACCTACAGTATTTAAATGGCAATGGAATACCCTTCTCTGACTAAACTAAACAAGAAGTGTATACAAATGAAGGAACATTTTGTATCTGTACACTCAACATAGTTAGGACAGATATACAAATACATTCTCTTAATTCAAACAATGAAAGTATTTGTTCTACTAGTGTTTGTGGACAGAATATCATGTCTGCATCTTGTACAAGGGATAACCACTAAGAAAACAATACATAATGTAACTATTATTGAAATTGTCCTACTAATCGGTTTTGAAACTGTCTCATTACTATTTGTTTCTCAACAAAATTATATTTAAAAAAGAACATCCCGATCGTGCATGCCCAGCCCCAGAGACCTCATGAGACAGTGCGAGCCACAGCCTGAGACAGCAACTGACTCCAGTGGCCAAGCTCTCCCAGCAAGTGGGAATTTGCACGAATCACCAGGCTTCCCAGATCAGTGAGAGTGTGGTGAGTCTGAGGGAGAGCCATTGGCTTCTTCCCACGTGCACTATCCGATCCCTGTCCCCAAGCCCTTCAAGTCAGTGACTGGCCTGAAACCTCAGGACCCACTCACCACCACCTCCCTGGATACCCTGCCTTAAAGCCCGCTGAGCGAGTGGGAATTTCCCTGATTCTCTCGGCAGCAAAGTTCAGTGAGTGTAGAACTCCAGGCCTGGCGTGCCTGAGAGACATTTCCTAGGGATTCCCTGGCCCCCTGAACCCCCACGGCCTGGTGAGAGCTCCAGGCACTCCGTGCCAGAGAAAAATTTCCAGGTGATTACTGGTCCCACTCCACAGCCCCAGACCCAGTGCAGGTCAGCCTGGAGTGAGAACTCCAAGCCTGCCACGCCGGAGGGACATTTCTCAGCAATCCTCTATCCCACGCCATGGACCAAAACCCAGCACATCCTGGCCTGTGAGTGAGGGCTCCAGGACCACTGCACCGGAGGGACCTTTCCCAGCCTTCTCGGGTTACGGCCTGTAGAACCGGACCCAGCACAGGCTGGCCGACCCAGTACAGGCTGGCCGACCCAGTACAGCCTACTCAGTGAATAAGATCATCCACTATCCTTTTGTGAGCCCAGAAGAACCACCAAAGCCCATGCCCGCCCACCTGGGGAACGACCTGCCTGACACAGGAGGGCTGACCCCGGGAACCAACAAAGGTTAACCAAGGATCTACAGCAAAAAAGAACTGAACACCACAGCTAGATCCAGGATAGGCATATCTGGAAAATCTCAAACTTAATAGACTGGCACCTGAATCTCATAACAAGCTAAGGTTATAGCTGCACCAAAGCTCTACACGAAAGGTCAAAGGTCAGTGCTATACAAAATGACAAAGAGAAGGGGAAAAATGCAATACTAGACCTCGAGTCCATCAGGAAGGGCAGAGGACACTAGCTCAGCTGCAACGAATGAACAGATACAGCAGGAAAGGAACAACAGCAGAAAGCTATAGAGGAAATAAAATGAGAAGTAATTTCCCAAATTAAAAAAGAAATATTTGAATACATAGAATCTGAAATAAAGAATGAATTCCAGAAACACTGGGTGGAAAAACGATGCTCATCCAGAACAAGTGCAGAGAGCACTATTCCAACTGATATATATGAATTAACAGCATCTGAAGCAAAGAAACAACAGCAGAAAGATCATGAGGAACTCAAAGCAGAAATAAGTTCGGAAATCAAAAAAGAAATTTTTGAAGTCACAGGATCTGAAATACAGAAACAATTCCAGAAGTATACAGAGGAAATCCAACTTGGAAAAAACACTGCAGAAAAAGAATTAATAACTACCTCTAAAGAAGACATAGATAAAAAAAAATTGAGAAGATCAGAAATATGATGGATTCCTTGAATGAGCAATACAGAAAATAGAACCCATGAAACACAGTCAAAGAGATATAGAAGAACTAAAAATAGCAATCACGAGTCTACGAAACCGTCTGAGTGAAAGCGAAGACAGAGTTTCAGATCTTGAAGATGCTGAAGCAGCTAGTGAAAAGGTGAGAAAGGATCTCTTAAAAACAACAAGAATGCAGGAAAAAATAATCCATCACCTGCAAGATGACACCAGGATGAACAATGTGAGAATAATTGGTGTCAATGAGAATGAAGGAATCAATACAAATGACATATTTAAAAAAGAAAAAAAGGCAAAAAATATACTTTATTTTTTCCATTCATCAGTAGTTGAGTATTTGGGCCATTTCCAATATTTAACTATTAAAATTTTGCTGTAAAGAGCATTATTATGCATATATCAATATGGCATGATAATTTTAAGTTTTCTGTAAAATAAACAACAACAAAAATAGCACAGTCAAATGGAAACTCTAATCCTAGTTATTTGAGGAATCTCTACCCTGATTTCAACGGTGGTTATACAAGTATACACTACTTGCCAACAGTGCAGGCTCTCCACCACCCCCAGCATCTATTATTGGTTGATTTCTGGATAATGCCATTCTTCATGGAGTGAAACAGAATCTCTGCATTGTATTAGTTTGTAACTCTCAAATGATAGGAGATATTGGTGATTTTTTCATATATGTATTTCATATTTGTACTTGTTAATCTTAAAAGTATCTTCATCTCAGATGATCATTTTTGCACTGGGTCTTCAAAATTTGAGTGAGTTTGATTTTTTTTAAATGCTGTATATATCATTCTGTTGTTTGAGGAACAGCTGGAAAAATTTTTTCCCAGTCTTTGCATTGTCACTCCTCTGTTGGTAATTTCTTGTAGTGTGCTGAAGCCTTTTGCCAAAATAATATCCCAGTTGTAATATTTTCTATGCAACTGTTTTTTTGTGCATAATCTCTTTGCCCATGTCTTCAGTAGTGCTACCTCTACACTCTTGCAAGTATTTATTGCTTTTTTTTTAATATTTAGATTATTTGATACATTTTGATTTTAATTTACTCTGGGGTGAGAGACATTAACCTAGTTTTAGTCTTCAGCAAGTGGAAAGCCAGTTCTCCAAATACATTTTATTAGAGACACTATCTTTGTTCCAGGGAATGTTCAGTCTGTTATCAAAGATAAGATGGCTAAGCATGTCTAGAGTTGTTTTTTGTAGCTTCTAATCCATACCATGGCCACTTGAGTCTGTTAGTTTGCCTACAACATTCAGTTTTATCACAGAAGTTTGTAGTATAGGTTCAAGCCTAGGCTTGTGATGTTCCTTGCTTTGCCTTCACTGTCCAGAATTGTTTTCATCATTTTAGGTCTCTTCCAGTTCCAAAGGAATTTTACTGAAGTTTTTTTCTAATTCTGTGAGGTATGTTACTGGAATTTTGATTAAGACTGCATTAAATCTCAAAAAACAATACTGGGTGTATGGCAATTTTTATGATTTTGTTTCTTTCTACCTAAAAGCAGAAGACATATTTCCACTTTCTGATACTCTCTTAGTTCTTTATTTTCAGAGTACTGTAGTTTTCAATGAAAGATTCTATTACTTGCTGTCTTAGACAGATTTCTAGGCATTTCATTTTTAGATGCTGTTGTGGAAGTTTTCTTTCTCTAATTTCTACTTTAGCAAATGTGGCATTTCTGTACATGAATGCTATTGGTTTTTGAATGCTGACTTTGTATCCTGCCATGTTACTGAATTTAGTTATTAAATCAGAAGTCTGTTGGTGGACAGCAGCTGGAAGTCACAGACTGCCCAGAAGGATGGGCAAGATGCGGCCCAGGATTGGCTAGTTCTGGGCCTGTGCATGGGCACCTGGAAAATCCAGGCCTGGCTGTCCTGCTTTTGACCCTAATAGGACTGAGGGTCGGACTGTGGGTGTAGTACATGCGGCTCCACCCCAGGACCTATTCCTCTTGCCACTGTGGTGCCGAGTCCCTGGCCCCGCTCCGACCCACCCTGGCCTTGAAGGAGGTGTTCACTTCATTTCCCCACCACAAATAAAGGGTCTTGATAAATGAACTGACTTAGCTGAAGCCAGAAAAGTACCCTTTCACCCCACTTCAGTTATGCAGGCTCATAGAACACTTCATGGAGGCTATCAATGCCCACCATTGTCCCATTCCCCATCTCTGAGATTGTGGAGTCATATTTAGCTCATAGAATACTTTCATATGCCCAGTACAAGGATAAAATTAAAGACACAAATGGGAAAGGTTGCAATACAGCGAACAAAAGCTTTTCTTTCTTTTATAGGATCAACATACCTAATTTTCTGGTAAAGGTTAAAAAAAAAAATCCCACATAGGACACTGTTGAAAGTATGCCGTGAGAGTAATATCAAATGAATGACACAAAGGTAATAACGTAGGAGAGAATAGATCCTTGTTCATGTGTTCAACAAACACATGTATTAAGAAGTCATTGTAAGGCATTGTTTTGTTTGTGTCCTGAACAGGGAAGCTTAGCAAAATGCAGAGCAAAACCACAATGGCTTCTATTTTAGTAATCTTGCTTTATGTTGTCATTATGTAGGGTGTCCAGGTTTTTTTCTGCTTTCCATTTTAGAAAATACTTTTTTGGGGGCCTGGGAGATAGCTCAGCAGAATAAGTGCCTGCCTAGGCAAGCTCAGGGATCCGGGTTTGATCCATGGTGCTGTGCCAGGCCCGCTTCTGGGCGTGCTGAACTGGCCACCAGCAGTAGGCATAGTGGCATGCGCCTGTAATCCCAGCACTGGGGAGGCTGAAAACAGGAGGATCACTATGAGTCCGAGCTCTATAATGAGATCCTGTACCAAATACATTTTTAGAAAAGAAATTTTTTTTTCAAACTTCTAAAAAATAATTTAGGTCATTTTCAAGTAAGTATATAACACTAATTAATGCTAATTAAATATTATTAATATAAATTTTACATATTAATCAGATTCTAAATAATGATTCTATAACATAAGATCTCTTTTTTTTTTTTTTTTTTTTTTTTTTTTTTTTTTTTTTTTTTTTTTTTTTTTTTTTTTTTTTTTTTTTTTTGCCTTTTTGAGACAGAGTCTCACTATGCAGTTCAGGCTGGCCTTAAGCTCACTTTGTAGCTCAGGCTGGTCTCGAACTCACAGCAATCCTTCTGCCTCAGCCTCCCGAGTGCTGGGATTACAGACATGTGCCAACACGCCCGGCTATAACATAAGATCTTTACAAAGGGTGAAACCGGGCTGGGGAGATAGCCCAGGTAGACCTGCCTGGGAAGTGCAAGGAACTGGGTTTGATTTGCAATACTGTACCAACCTCAAAACTGGGCATGGTGATGCACACCTGTAATTCTAGCACTGGTGAGGCTCAGACATGAAAATCACTATGAGTCTGAACTGTGTGGTGAGACCCTGTACCAAATAGATAGATGGATAAATTAATAAATAAGGAACCATGGGTGATATTGGGGATCACATTATGTTTACGATGATGATTTAGTTGGGATGCTAGCTAACTCATCCAAGTGTAGTGTATTATTACTGGTACTCAAGTTGTTACACCCAGCTAAACTTTACTACCATAGTGCTGGGTGTGACAGGCCCACCTGAGGATTGTTGCATCATAAGAGGCAGAAATAGAGAAGCTGCTGAGAGGCTGTTGGGAAGCTGCTGGAAGCTCCTGGGAGCTGCTGAGAGCTGCTGGTTTTCTTGGACTGTTCTGCTGGAGGACCTTGACATGCTGGCTTTCCTGGTGAATTTGGATGTTCTCCTCAGAGGAGCTCAAGGGCATGTTGCCACTGAGAATGACTATAGCACATTTAGGGGGAGCTCTTATTCTCATCCTGAGCATTATTTCCTTGCTCCAAGGGGAAGAAGATGGTGCACTGCTCAGCCTAGTGGAAAGGCTTCTCATGATGGCTTTCCTGATAGGAACTCAGCTTTCCTTATTGCTGGAGGAGTTCATGACTTCACTGTTGCTGAGGGTGGCTGTGGTACTTTTCAGGGAATGCTGGTTCTTACTTTGATCATCCATCACTGGCTGCACTTCAAATCCCTCGGCCTGTTGGCACAGATACTTTGCCCTGCCACCACAGACTTTCTAGCTTCCATCACCAGCCTTTAGGCCTTCCCAGTGCAGATGCATGACATAGGCCTGCATGAGAAATGGTCCTGGGCACAAAGGCCTCACGTTAGACTTGTGGGAGGCATTGTTGTGAACTCTAGGTCTTCATCTGGACTCATGTAGGATATTAGGATCCAGGCCTTCAGTTGGATTCTTTGATCTTTTTTAGGGGGGCAAAACTGGGGATTGAATTCAGGCCCTTGCACTTGCCAGAGAAGTGCTTGTTCCACTGAGCCATCTCCCCAGCCCCTATTCTTTGGTCTTTAGTGTGTGGACAGATTTCCTTCACCTTTATGTATGATTCTTTGTGTGATTTTAAAATAGCCTTATATGTTTGGATGCTAATAGAATACCCATCTCTGACAAAACTAAAGAAAAAAAGGTGATATAAATGAGGCACCATTTTGAATCTAAATATACAAAATAGGATAGATATATAGCTACTTTCTCTTAATTCAATAGGAAGAAAGATTTGGGAGGATATCATGTCTACATGCTGTGCACTGACTACTACAAAGACAACAATGTGCAATGTATTAATTGTAACTTTCCGACCAACCTGTTTTGAAGCTGTCTCATTGCAATTTTTTCTCAATAAAATTAATAAAAAAAATTTAAAAGAAAAAGAAGTCTGTTGCTGGAGATTTTGCAATCTAGCTAGAGTATTTTTTTTCATCAGCAAACAACTATAATCGCACTTCTCCCTTTCCTATCTTTATTCCGTTTATTTCTTTTTTTTTTTTT
>PVKA01046766.1:0-14751 GCA_004027165.1 Ctenomys sociabilis
CTCTGGCCTGTGTGGGCGTGGTTCTCTTTCTCTCTGGCCTGTGTGGGCGTGGTTCTCCTTCTCTCTGGCCTGTGCCCTGAGTGGGGCTTCTGGTGATTCGGTCACGTTCAGCACTTGCAGGGGCAGCGGACTGGCTCCCGAGGCAGCGGGCCCGGCAACCCTGCCCCAGGCCTGCGGATTCCTCCTCACTGTGGCACCACCTGCCTGCGTCCCGTGGGTGGGAAGGGCGCCTCACAGAGGGCATGACCTGCGCCTTCCTGTGGCCAAGGCCTCGAGCAGCTCCTCACAAGCTTCTTGGCCATTTGCATAAATGAATATTTTTGAGGTAAAAATGCTCAGTTTATAGTACGTGTCAATACAGGCTGCTCACACGGGCAAAGCAAGCGCTTTGGCTCCGTCTCGGTCGTTTTCACGTGCTCGAGGCCCGCGGACCACAAGATCCTCCGAGCGTTTTGAAGGCACCCTTCCTCGGGCTCTGCCCCACAGAAGGTAGAGAAGGGGCTTCTCGGACTCTGGGCACCGACGTGAAGCATGCAGGAGCAGCGGACCTTCCCTGGTTATCCCTGAGCCCAAGGCCCGGTCTCTGCCCCAGGCCCAAGTCCCCACCTACCCCAGCATTCCCTCAGGGGAATCCAGACCCAAAGGAATCTGAGGGGCACTGGCTGCTGGAATACCCTCTGGGGGTGGGGGGCACGGTTCTTACTTTTTTCTTCAACTGCAGCTGGAGAGCAAAAGGGTCGGCCATTCGGATCCCAACAGGACCAGGGAGCAAGAAGAGAATTAAGCATCAGACTCAGCCATTGCAGAGTCAGGGGACCAGGCTCTGGGCTCAGCCGGCCTACACACCTTTCGTACCAGTTACACTACCCGGTCCTGCAGCCACCCAGCCAGCCATCCACCTTTCTGCCCACTCATTCACTTATCTACCTACCCATCCGTCCTCTGTCCATCTGTCCTCCGTCCGTCCATCCTCCGTCCATCTGTCCTCCATCCTCTGCCCATCCTAAATCCGTCTCCAGCCAGCCATCTATCCCTCCACCCATCCACTGTCCATCCAGCCTACATCCCCTCTGTCTACTGCCTATGGACAGAGAAACCAGATGAGTCCTGCTGTGCAGGCTCTTGTGAGGCTCACTGGGAAGCAAGCTGCTGGCAGAGGACTGAACAGAAATTCCAAGCCCTGTTCTAGTACTTGTGACCCTGATGTCACGGCCACCTACAGTCAGCTCAGACTTGGATTGCCCAGAAATCTGTGATCCGCACCCTCCCACCCACCAAATGTAACTGACCAAGAGTGGGCACACTACCCCCTCTGTGGAGCTCCTGCCCCAGACCCACAACCTCAGCCTCCCCACTGGAAACCTCAGCTCCTCCCAAGTGTGAGAAGGACTCCGACAAAGCAAAGTGTGCAGGGAACAGACGAAGTCCCGGGGCTGTGACCACAGTGTGTGGCACTGTCCTGGTCCCCACGCTAGCCTCACTTCAGGACCAGTCACCTCCCTTGGGAATAGGGCTGGCTGTGCACAACACACACACACACACACACACACACACACACACACACGCACGCACACGCAACTCTCTCTGGCTGAAACTCCTTTAACTGCCTCTTTTCACCTGTGGCGTAATGTTCAGAGCCCCCCACCTGGCTTCCAAGACCCTGCGTGTTCTGGTTCCTGCCTTCTCGCCTGTAGGTGTCCCCACCCAGGCAGTGCCTCCACCTCTCCACCCTCTTCCTGTCACACCAGCTGCTCTCGGTGCCAGAGAGCTGCGCCCGAAAGCTGTGCCCCAGGACCTCTGCACATGCGGTTCTGTCCGCCTGGAACACTCGCTCCTGACTCGAGCTCCTACTCCTCGCTGTGGCTTGTGTTAAGCGTTGCTTTCCCAGAGTGCCCAAGCTAGAATGTGCTTGTTGTTTAGCATGAGAACTCCATGACGACGGAGCTCTGTCTGCCTTGGTCCCGACTGCACATCCAGCCTGGAGCAGGTGGGGCTGAGCAGGACCACATCATCATGCATGTGAGTCAAGCCAGGCAACGGACTCAGAGCCTCCTTACATCCTCTGGGGCCTCACACTGTGCGATGCAGGGCCCCAGACACCAACTAAGCAGCCCTCTGTGGACCCCAGCACCCACAAAATCACCCCATGGACAACAAACATCAGCCCCCATAAATGGGACTCTTGGGCCCCAGAGGAGGTCGGCAGGGACCAGCAAGGCCATATCTCTCTGCCCAAGTGGCAGAAAGGCCAAGGTAAAGCTGGGTTGCACGGTTAAGGTGTACCTCCTCAGGCAGGGGGCCACCCCGACATCTGCACCCTGCCCCTGGGGAGAAGGAAAGGAGAAGCCCCCATTACCTTCCCGAGGGATGCAGGCTCCTGCCCGGCCCAGGAGGACCAGGGTCATCAGTGACAGCTTCACAAGCAGCTCCAGCCGGCACATGGCTGTGCTCTTGGCCAGGACCCGCAGGAGTCTGGGCTGTCCGGGCCCGGCTCTCTGGCAACACTGTCTGCCCACGCTTGGCCGAGGGTGACTGGGGGCGGCCAGACAGGCCGCGTCGCCAGCTGTGACCAGGGCTCGGCGCTTTCCCGGGGGCATCTTGATGCTGCAGAGCAGGGACACGCTATGCCCAGTGCTCATGTTCTGTGCCATCCAGGCCACCGCCTGCCCTGGCCGAGGAGGACCCACGCGCAGGCGGGAAGAAGCTTCTTTCATGACGCATGGAAGCTACCCAGGGCGCAGACTGCAGAGCCTGCAGGTGGTTGCATCAGAGCGCAGCATGCAGTGCAGCCTGTTGCAGCACGCCTGTCACTGTGGGCTCCCTCCAAAGACCTCTCACACACAGCCCTGTCCTCCCAGCTACGCCCAGCCAGGTGGGCACTGCCCTGCCTCAGCTTCTCACTGTCAGGTGGGGATGAGGTTTCCGGCCTCACAGGACAATGTACATAGCCTTTGTCTCTTCACATAGTAAAGACACGACACAGGAGCACATGACATGTCTACGTCTACCACCTGTAGTGACAGCCAACGCACAGGTGCACGGCGTCACGGGCTACCTCGTGAGCTTGTGCACGCTAGTCAGGTCTGGTAGCACACTCCTGTCATCCCAGCACTTGGGAGGCCGAGGTCGGAGGATCCGTGTGAGCGTGAGGCCAGCCTAGGTAGCAAAGTAAACTGAAGGCTAGCCTGAACTGCACAGTGAGAACCTGTCTCCAAAAGAAAAACGGAAATAAAGGAGAAAGAGAGAGAGGATAGAAGAGAGAGAGGAAGAAGAAGAAAAGAAGGAGGAGGAGGAGAAGGAGGAGAAGGAGGAGGAGAAGGAGGAGGAGGAGAAGGAGGAGGAGAAGGAGGAGGAGGAAGAAGAGGAGGAGAAGGAGGAGGAGGAAGAGGAGAAGGAGGAGGAGGAGAAGGAGGAGGAGAAGGAGGAGGAGGAGGAGGAGAAGAAGAAGAAAGAAGAAAAGGGAGGGAGGTAGAGAGAAGGACGGAAGGAAGGAAGGAAGGAAGGAAGGAAGGAAGGAAGGAAGGAAGGAAGGAAGGAAGGAAGGCAGGCAGGCAGGCAGGCAGGCAGGCAGGCAGGCAGGCAGGCAGAATGCAAGCAGGTGATGCAAGCCAGCCTGGCAGTGTGCACCCCAAGGACTCGAGACAACCTCAGACACGGCTCCCAAGTGCTCACAGCGGCAACACTCACCAGGGCCAGTGCCTTCGCCCAGCTAGAGACCAGCCTGGCTGTGCAGGGAGAGTGATTCAGTCTGCAGGGTGGAGCTCCAGGAAGGCCCTGGGGGCCAGGCGCACCCTCGTGCAGAGGCCCGGGAGCAGGAAGGACAGGGAGAATGCAGGCCTTGCAGTGCTTGAGCCCAGGCCCGGGCTTTTCCTCTCTGAACCACCTGGCTGGCCGCCCGGAATGGGAAGAATTCAGGGGCAGAAGGGAACCTGGTGGCTGGTGCAGCCAGAGCGCCACAGAGGGGTGAGGGGGACCCCAGAGGGGTGAGGGGAGACCCCAGAGGGGTGAGGGGGGACCCCAGAGGGGTGAGGGGGGACCCCAGAGGGGTGAGGGGAGACCACAGAGGGGTGAGGGGAAACCCCAGAGGGGTGAGGGGAGACCCCAGCCCGGCTGCACCATTGCGCCCCAGCCAGGACACACTTCGAGGTGGGAGCCGGGCGGGCGCTTCTTCACCCTGTCCTCGGCTCTATGGGACAAAAATAAAAAATAGGGCCAGGAATATAGCTCAGCAGGACAAGCACCTGCCTGGCCAACACAAGGTCCTGGCTTCTATTCCAGGCACCAAAAATTAAAATTATAAAATACAAAAGAGCTGGGGATGTGGCTCAGCACAAGGGCCCAGGGTTCAATCCCCAGCACCCAGAGATTGTTTTTTTTTTAATTTTTAAAAAGTTACCTTACGTAAGTTATGCATCAGCAAATAAACATGAAAGGAGGAAGGTGCCCTGGCCGAACTTCAGGAATGGTTACTCGAGCTCCTTAGGGTACATAAAAAAGTTTCACTCATGTCAATGTTGTATGCGTCCAGGGGCTTGGTCTGAGGAGAGCAGCCCGCCCCCGCGGACACTCCACGGCCTCCTCGGAGCGCGGAGCAGGGGGCGGCAGAGGCCCAGGGCCCCCGCTGCGGTCTACGGCAGGCCTGCAGGTGACCCGGAACCAGGGGGCCACAGCTCTCAGTCTTCCCTGTCACCTCCCTGGGAGCCACGCAGCGACCCCTCGCCAAAGCCTAATGTGAGCAGGTGAGTCACAGTTGCTCGGGTGTGAGGACGGCAGTGAGCTGCGTGCACACGCGTTGCTGAGCACTGGGCCCAAGGCCTCCCCTCCGAGCTGCATCCCCACCCGTTTTTTTTATTTTTGGACAGGATCTCAGTAAGTCACATCCCACACCTAGCTGGAAGGCAGATTCTCTCTCTCTCTCTCTCTTTCTTTTACAAAATATGACTTTATTCTTTCATACATGAGTGAGTTCCATAAAGAAAAAGACAAAGATTAAAATTTTTTACATGGTCTCAATTACAGATTTCAACTTTTCTGAGGATATTTTCTTTCATCACTGAACTCTCGATTTTCGTTTTTCTTTTCAAATCTCTTCAAAAACCACAAGGTCGACGAGGAGGCACACGCCAAGCATGGCCGCCTTCATGCTCACATCAAGGGCCGGGGGCAGCAGGATCCCAAAGTCGTCAGCACTTGTGAATGCTTCAGCTCAGTCCAGTGCTTGGAAATCTTGCCAGGTACAGATTTTTCATCAAGAGATTTAATCTTAAAATCATATCTGTACAGCACCTGCATAGAACACATGGTCCTGTAATTTTTAACACTGCCTCTCTCTTCTCACTCTGAACGGTAAACTTCGCCAGGCGGGGGTGCCGGGTCTGAGTGACAGAGCCCACTGGGACCCAGAGGAGCTTGGGCTTCAGTCTCCCGAAGGCAGCCGGGGAGCCCACAGCCACCACACCTCGTGGCCGCTCCACAGTTGGGACTTCGTGGCTCGAGAATTATCTAGAGCCCTCAAGGTGAAAGGCCTAGCTGAACTGCAGCGATTCAAGTGTCGCAAGCGGTATCTTCTACTGCAAAGCAAATCCTCTGCCCGAGGCTGTTCCTAATCTCAAATTTGTTATTTGTTTCAAAGCCTGTTAAGACGTGCAGAAGCTCAGCTTTCTGGTGGATCAGAATCTGATCCATCTGATTTAAGTGTTCCAGCCCTGGTGGGCAGTGTGGCTGATCTGCTGGCTGGTTCTGGCCGGTTTGGCCAGCTCCTGGATGTCAGGTGGGGAAGCTGGAAATGCAGCCGTGGGTCTGGGGCAGGCGGGATGCGCTGATCCTTGTAACGTTGCTGGTGGAGACCGAGTCATATACTCAACTGGCCGATTTGTTCCCAGATGAGGAGTATCCATTTTGCTGCCTGCAGCAGCTGCCTGGGTTCTCGAGCAGGAAGCCGGCGGAGGCTCTGCTCCCCGTAAGCCCTGGGGAAGGCACAGAGATTCGCACCCTCCCTTTAGTTTGCACAGATGAGGTCTTTGGAAGTTGGATTCTTCTTCTGTTTTGTTTTTTTTTCATCTCCCTATGCTGGTCGGGCTGGCCTTGCACTACATAACTCAGGCTGCCCTGACTCCGGGGACCCTCCCACCTCTCAGCCTGCAGAGTACAGGCATGCACCATCACACCCTACCTCAGTGTAAGCCTTTTTGAATGTCAGAGAAAGGGCACAGTACAGCTTAATCCAAAAAGATCCCAAAGCCCAGGGATCCCGAGGGTCTGACGGCATTCCCATGGCCCGTGAAGGCCTCAGGCTGGGTCCCCCACTCTGAGGATAGAAACAGAGTGCAAATCCATCAGGTGACCCTGTGCCTGCAGCCACCCCACCTGTGGGAGCTCATGCCCAGCCATTTTCTGAGGGAGGGAACAGAAAATGATGCCACCATCCCTGAATGCAGGGTGTTCCCATGCAGGGCACATACGGTGACATCTAGGGACATTTGGGGCCAAAAGCCACAGCCAGCAATGCCAAGTCTGAGAAGCCCAGTGCTCGGGCGCCTGTTCAAGAGTTCCCTGCAGCCTGGTGCAGAAGCCCAGGAGGCTGAGGCAGGAGGGCCACCTGGGCACTCAGAACTCACCTCAAAATATTACATATGGGCAGGGGAGATCGCTCTGCAGGGAGGCCCTGGTTCAATCCCAGCACTGCTCCCCAGAAAAAACCCAAAGGGCTTTCCCCACCACATCCCAAGTTCAACCACTCGAGTTTGTACTTCGGCCCTAAATAATTCACAGCACAAAATGGGGCTGACATTTATATTCCAGGCACATGTCCTGCCACGTGAAGAAAATTCCCAGGGCTGGGGCTGCAGCAGGGCTACTCTCCAGAGGGCACGCCAACTTGATTTAACATGATATACGCCACGTGAGTGCCTCACGTGGATGGCCACGGACAACAGGAGGAAGAGCAAAGCCTCTTGTGCAGAACGTGGACAGCTGGGGCCTCTGCCATCTCCTCTGCGGATGACAGCCTTCTCCAAGCATCCTGCCCAGCTGACCTTCCGAGGCGCAGTTCCTCAGCAGAGGGATTCATCTGAACAACAGAGGCCCTCCATTTAATCCAGGGCTACGAATTTAAGTGGATTGAACTCTTTTGCCTTCTGGTTGAGTTTGGGGGTTTCTTTGGTGGGGGGTTGTTTCCATTTGAGACAAGGTCTCACTCTGCAGCGCAGGCTGGCCTCGCACTCACTGCGATCCTCCTGCCTCAGCCTCCAGCGCCGGGATCTCAGGCGAGCATCTCCACATTCACCAAACCCTTTCTTTTTTCTATTTTCCTGAACAGTTTATGAAATCCAGATAATTTCTCCCGTTTCCGTTTGCATCGCTGCCCCATTTCCTCCCAGCCTTCACTTCTCCTGACACCTCAGAGGTAACGAAATGGCTTGAACAGTTTATCCTAAATTTATTAAAAACATGTATAACAAGAAGATCATCTCACAATGCTGCACAGTAAAGCAGGCTACAACGCAGCCACCAGAGCCACCGCGACACTTGCAGTCTGTCACACGCAATTCATCAGCACTCGTGGTAATAAGATCCACGACACTGGACCAGACCCCAGGTGGCCCCAGAGCCCACGGGCCAAGCCTGCGTCCAGGCTGCCCCAGGAGAAACAGTGAGCCGTGGCCCGAGACGTCTGCCTCTGGCGCCACCTGCTGGACACCCGTGCCAGTGCCTTCACAGCTGGCTCGGACCCTACAGGGCCATTGAAATGGATTTTTTTGGGGGGGGGACGGGGGATTGAACTCAAGCCCTTACGCTTGCCAGGCAAGCATTTATTCTACTGAGCCATCTCCCCAGCCTCAAGATTTTTCAAGTAAGATTCATGCAAGGCGGCCCCACGACAGCAAGCACCCCGCAGCCTGCTGCTCCCTTCACCCACCACTGTCCCGCAACGCAGGGCGCACACAGCCTCCTTCACCTGTGTGTCTGAGGGAAACACATGGACATCATGTCAAAAATCAGCCCTCATTGTCCTGAGCACGCAGCCCCTTCTGCAGAGAAACAAGGCGCTGAGTCTGCCCGGAGCAGCCGCCTCCAACGGGTGGAACCCTGGCGGATCATTCCAACACCTGGGAGGCTGAGGCAGGACAATTTTAAATCTGAGCCCAGCCTGGGCAACCATGAGGTCCTACCACAATAAAGGGGGCTGCAGACACAGCTCAGTCAGAAAGTCCTAGTCTTACCCCCTCCCCCTCAGCAAAAATCAGTGAGTCCCAGGCCCCAAGAGCACTGCCACTGCCAGCAGGACGCTCCTGAGTGCTCTTCCTGGCCTCGCTTGGCGCCGTGGCCTCTACTCTGCCCCCTGTGGCTCTGTGCTGGGGGCCTCATGGGATGCCTGGGGGCTCCTCGGCACGTGGTTCTTGCAGTGGCGCTTCATGGTGCCCAGCTGCCGGAAGGCCCGGTTGCACACGGGGCACAGGTAGGGCTTGGCCTGTGTGTGGATGCGTGTGTGCACGCTGAGGTTACCCCGGTGGCTGAACCTCTTGGAGCAGAACTTGCACGCGAAGGGCTGCTCGCCCGTGTGCACGCGCTTGTGGCCCGTCAGCGTGGACTTGTGGGTGAAGGTCTTGTGGCACTGGTCGCAGTGGAAGGGCCGCTCGCCTGTGTGGATGCACTGGTGCACACGCAGGTCGGACTGCTGCACGAAGCCCTTGCCACACGTGTCACAGCGGAAGGGCCGCTCACCCGTGTGCCGCCGCATGTGGAGGGTGAGCTGCGACAGGAAATGGAAGGCCTTGGAGCACAGCCCGCACCTCTGCAGAGCCTGCCGGGCCGCCTCCTGGCCCAGGGTGCAGGCTGCCGGCCCCACTCCTTCCTGGGGCCCTCCTGCAGACAGGGCCCAGCCTGCGCTCCTCCTCAGGGATCTTCTCAGGCCTGCGCGGCCTCCTCTGGGCGCCCCGTCAGGGCAGGCCCCTGGCTCAGAAGCTCTGCTGGCTGCGGGCCCCGCAGCCCCATTCGCATTAGTGACATCCCCATCCTGGGGCTCCCCGCCATCCTGTGTCACTGAAGGACCTGCTGGGAAGCGAGGGGTGCCCCAGGTGACTCCCAGGTACTGTAAAACCCTGCAGGGACCCCAGGGACCCTCCACATCAGCCGCAGTAGCCCTGCAGCTAGGGGTCTCCGCCTCCTACTCACCAGGAGCCGGGAGCAGCAGAGGCTCCAGGGACCCCAGCATGGTCGACTCCTCGCCGTCTTGCTCTGAGTCCTGCCCCTGCTCCCAGGCCTGGCCCCCTTCCTCAGGAGTGGTCTCCAGGGAGTTGGCCTCACGCTGCAGGGTATGGAGGTTGGAGGAATGGGCAGTCGGTGCTAGGCCCCAGACAGGGGGCACAGGTTGGCCCCTCAGAGCTGCTCACTGCCCTGAGCTTCCCAGTGACACCTAGGATTTCATGGGCCAAGAGGCACCTGGACCTGGTGGCCAGGCCCACATCAGCCTGGAACTGTCACCCCTATGTGACACCCCGTGACCCATCCCCAAGGCCCCAGCTTCTGGCTGAGGCACACTGCCCTGGGGAACCTGCAGCCCCTGAGACCCACAGACCCGAGCCACCCCCAGATGGGTGGATCTCTGGGCTCCTGGAGGTGCAGCCACCGCCACGCTAACCTGGGACACATGTGTACTTCAATGAAGGAACTACATTTCAGAAAACCACAGGTACAACTACTACGACCCGCAACAGTCTTGGAGGAAGCGAGCCCTGGGACAGCGGGTCCTCGCCTGTGGCTCCTGCCCAGCCCTGCTCTCCAGGGCTCCTATAGTGCCTCCTCTCCAAACTCTCAGTGCCCGTGGCCCAGGACCCCCACACTCACCTGGGCCCCTGATGGCCCCTCTGTCCCCGCCAGGCACCCTGGCTGTAGGCTGGCCCAGTCCTTCAAGCACCAGTACCGGGCAGACAAGTCCACAGTGCTACCCAGCTCACCGGCCTCTACTCCGGACTTCTCAATGTGCAAGTCCCGCACAAGGAATCTCTGTCCTTGGTAGATGACAATCGACTGTGGGGACACGAGCAGAGCCACAGTCAGAGCCTGGGGAACCCCGCACCCACAAACACCACGTCTCCCCAGGACCCGTGCCGGACCCTGCTTGGCTCATGTTGGCTCCTGCTCCCAGCCCTGGAACTTGGGCGCTGCCAAAGCTCAGCCACATGGGTAACAGGTTCCCCCAAGCCCAGAGGAGCAAAGCAGAACATTTCTGCTGAATACAGCCCGTGAGCCTGGGGCCTTGACAGCCTGGGCCCCCAAAGATCTCCACTTCTTCCATCCCGGCTACCCTCTACCTGCTAGCTACCCCTGCAGGTCCCCGATGCTGGCCCCACCTTGCATGGGTTGGCCTCAGCCTGAACGTTTCAGACTTGATGCCCTCTTCAGGGCTCCTGGGCATCTGCCCGCATCTCTGCCCCTTACTAGAGGGCCAGGAGCCCAATGTCCCCGACTGGGACACACCAACTCAGAGTGAGCCTCCTAGCAGTGCTCAGGACCAAGCCAGGTTCTCGCTTGTCCATTTCTTTATGTGGCTTAAAAACAAGAAATTCACAGCTGGGCATGGTGGTGCACACCTGTAATTCCAGCACTCAGGAGGATGAGGCAGGAAGATTACTTTGAAGTAAGACCAGCAGGGGCTAAAATGTGAGTTCAAGGCTAGCCTGAACTGCACAGTGAAACTCTATCTCAAAAAGACAAAATAAATATAAATAAATAGGGCAGAGATATAGCTCTGCGGCACAAGCACCTCCCTGGCAAGCCCAAGGTCCTGAGTTTGATTCCAGGTAACAGAAATATAAATAAGTAAATAAATAAATAATAAACTTTTATAAGAGGGCTGGGTATGAGCTCAGTACAAAGGCTCTGAGTTCCATCCCCTTTACCACAGGAAAAAACGTCACGAAATATCCCTGCTGCCTTCTTGAAGACCTGCATGAGGCTGGTGGGACTCAGCCTCACACGGCTGAAGCAGGGACCCTCTGCTTCCTCCTCCACGAGCCCCGAAGCCTCCAGCATCCCTGCTCTCCGCCCTGTCCCAGGCCCACGCCCTGCTCACCGCCGGCTCCAGCCGCCCGCCGCCCTGCAGCAGCAAGTCCTCCAGGTCCCCGAAGCTCTGCGCCCCTCTCTCGCGGAGCAGGACCTGCAGGTCCTCAGGCGCCGAGATCTTCACCTGCTCCAGCACCAGCTGCTCCAGGATCTGCTCCTTGGAGTGCAGGTCGGGCCGCAGCCAGCCGCGGCACAGCTCCAACAGCTGCCGCAGCGCACGCGCAGGGTCTCTGCCCTCCCAGGAGAAGGCCCTGAAGCGCAAGTGCCACTGTTCAGAGTCCCACTCCTGCTCCCCTCGATCTGAGGGACCTGCGCCGGCCTCTGCCATCAGGAGAACGGGCTCCCCAAGTGACATCTGCTGGACCGGATCCTCTCTGCTGCCAGGAAAGCTGTGGCAACGGAAGAGCAGGGTCAGTGGCCCCTGTCGCTCCGCCCTCAGGCCCATCTGAATCCCTGGCCCAGTCTGGATCCCACCCCTCCAGGGCCCACCTGGTGAATCCGGAAGCCAGTGCCTCCTGTGCGATGCCCAGCTGGGGCTTTAGCCACGAACAAAAGATCATTTTCCCACTAGCAAAACCGGGGGACTGCTCCGCCTACAGACTGAGGACTCCTGTGGCCTAGTGCCACAAACGCACCTCACGGCTCTCTTTTTCATGGTAGAGGGATCAAACCCAGAGCCTTCACCGCGAGCTGCACCACAGCCCTCTCCTAATTTCTTGAGACCGGATCCTGCTCAGTCACTAAATTGCCCAGGCTGTCCTTAAACTGGGCTCCTCCCGCCTCAGCCTCCCAGAGTGACTGGATCACAGTGAGGCAAACCTGGGTAGCTTAATCTCAGGCCACCAGGGCATACATAAAGAGCACAGAAGACAACCCCTACACATTGCTTTTTTTTTTTTCTTTTCTAGTACCGGGAACTTGTAATTGAACTTGTAATTTTGTGCTTGCCAGGCAGGCGCTTATGACTTCGAACTATCCCCAGCACCTTGGCATTTCCTCATTACTGCTGTAACACTGAAATGCACTCAACACAAAATTCACCCTTACTGCGCTCGCTGTGGGCTTATGTACACCATAAGCCAAGTGTGACGGGTCACACGTGTAATCCCAGCAGTCTGCGAGACAGAGGTGGGAGGACCCCAGCCTCAAGCCCACACATGTAAGTGGGGGAAGGGGCTGAAAGGAGGAGAGAGCTGTGGGAATAAGTCGAATTGAAATGGATGGCGTAGGGGTACAGATTCCCTCCGACGAACATGAGCACTACGCAAAGGCCTCCCTTCGACCCCCACGGTCATGTGTGGCGCGCACAAACGTCAAAGGTGATGCAAATGGAAACCTTGGTTTAAAATCTACCGTGGCATCGGCACAGGCCCCGGTGTGGATGGATCTGCACCCCAGGGCCGCGAAGGTCGCAGCGCCCACGCCCCAAGCCTACCTGGCCAGGTGCTCCCAGGCTGCTCACTGCGCTGGGGAAAGCTCACAGGGCGCGTCCTCGGATCTCGCTCCCGCAAAGCCCACGAACACCGCTATTTGTACAGCCCTGCCCCCCGCCCCGCCCCACCCGGGGAACGGCGGTGATTGGATGCACCCGTCCTGAGCCATGTGCCACGTGCCAGGCGTGGTTGGGGTGAGCTCCGCACCCCAGCAGGCGGCCCCGCCTGTTCAGTTCCTAGTTTGTAGTTGAGCCTTGTTTCATTTCCTATCAATGTATCTGGCAAGATTTTATTTCAAATCAATTTAGAAAGAGTCACACCCCAGTAATCCAGCAGCAGGAAAGCTGAGGCAGGAGGCACGCAAATTTGAGCTTCGCCTGGGCAATTTAGGGACTCTAAATTTTAAATCCCTAAATCTCTCAACAAAATACCTGAGCAGGGCGTGGCAGCACACACACATAATCCCAGCTCTCAGGAGGCTGAGGCAGGAGGATCACTTCAAGTTTGAGGTCATCCTGGGCTGCGTAGCAAGAGCCTGTCTCAAAAAAATAAAACAAAACTTTAAAAAATTTTATTGTAAATCAGAGGGATCTTGGTTTTAGGCTGATTCTGGTCTAAATCCATAAGAAATTTTCTTATCTTGAAATTGGAAATGTAACTCAGGTGTGCTGTGCTATTCACTCACCCTGGCCTGGAGCCCACGGCGTCCTCCTGCCTCAGCCTCCTGAGAGCTGGGATTACAGGCATGCACCCGCTGCACAGCCGGAACTGCAGGGAACTCTCCTTCTGCGGATTTTCCACTGCCGTCAGCAGGATCTGGGAACCACCCCCTCCTTTAAGGTTAAGTGAGGCCGTAGCAGTGACCTGTGTGACCCCAGGTCACATTGTCAAAAAGCCGCGAGCCAAGCACAGTGGTGCCGGGCAAGGCCCCAGCAGCTTCGCAGGCAGCGCGGGGGCTGAGATCGAGGCCTGCTGGGCCACACGGGGGCTGGGGCACCACCCGAGGCCCAGCCCTCCCACATCCCCCGTCTCCGGCTCAGTCTTGGCACCTCCGTCCCTGGCCCCACCCAGAAAAATGCTTTCCTGAAAAGCTCCAATGCACATCTGTTTGTGTTCCACCTTTCTTGATGCGTAACTGACAAAAGCCATATATGTTAAGGGTGTAAAATTGGATTGCTAACATTACTTCCTTTTTCCTTTTCCTGAGGCAGACTTGCTGTACAGTGCAGGCTGACCTTAATAAACTCCCAACAGTCCTCCTGCCTCAGCCTTCCAAGTGCTGGGATTACAGGCCTATGCCACCAAGCTAAAAGTAAATTTTAAATTTTATTCCCACACACAAATGATAAGCTGGAGGGGCAATGAACTGGTTCATGGCTCCTTTCACAACGTTCCCATACGCCAAAGCATCATTATGCCTCCCGTATTACATATAATTATGACTTGCCAGTTTATTTCTAGCATTTCAGATACACACGCAGTGCGTTGTTCACATTTTGGTTGTGTATAGCAGGATAATTAGCCTAACCAAGCGGAGTCGCACCACTAGCGCCCACCAGGGATTCCGTGTCTGTTTCCTTTCCTCCCTGTCTGTGCATGTCCAGCGGGAACCCTTTGCTTCCAATCCCTTAGCAGACAGGGGTCAGGGCTGGCATGAGGCCTGGGGCGCACGTCCAGTGTGGCCTTGTGCTCTCGGGATGGATGTGGGGGCCCCACCCAGCCCTACACCCTTCAGAGTGGGCACCGTGTCGTCACCTGGTGAGCTGGGTTGGCCGGGGCCAGGGAGGGCAACAGGGTCACACGGATGCACCTGCTGGGGCCAGGCGTGGGGAAGACCATGTGGCTTTGTAAATGCACTCAGCGTCACTGCGCAAATCTGGGCCTTGAACTAGGCCTGGTGAGCAGCCCATGGTTCTAGGGACACTGGAGGCTGGGCCAGGAGGGTCACTGAGTCGGAGGCCAGCCTGGGTTACGGTGTACAAAAGGCTGCGTGCAGCTTAGTATGCAGCACTTACCTGGTACCCGTGAGGTGCTGAGCTTGATCTCAAGCACTGGAGGGAGATGGAGAGAGAGACAGGACAGACCGAGGAAGAGGGAGGTGGAGAGAGAGCGGGAGAGAGATGGAGACAGGACAGACGGAGAGAGAAGGGGAGAGAGACAGGACAGACAGAGGAAGAGGGAGGTGGAGAGAGAGTGGGAGAGAGATGGAGACAGGACAGAGGGAGAGAGATGGAGAGAGAAGGGGAGAGAGACA
>PVKA01046767.1:0-14731 GCA_004027165.1 Ctenomys sociabilis
GTTCATGGTATTCTTTCCTTTCAACTGCCCATCTTCCATTAGTTTTATTTATATATTTTTTTCCACTAGTTTTCTCCCCACCCCCACTCCACACTTTTCTAGCAGCAAATTCTAGTTTCCCTGAGAATACCTCCTTCTTGCCTTAATTCCTAGAAGCTATTTTTCGCTGGCTCTAGAATTCTGTGTTGGCAATTCTAAGATTCTGGGTCTGATTTTTAAACATATTTGTGTGGCCGGGCCACAGGTAGCGCCTAATCTGCCTTCCACATCGGCTTGGTTTTCAGAGCAGGCCTCACCCTGCATGTAGCCCTCGGGCAGCGGCCCAGGCTCACCACGCCTGGAGCTGGAGCTCGGTTCCCAAAGCCCGTGCTGCTGCGGAGACCTTGCTGGCCTCATGGCGTTCGCAGAATCAGAGCTCCCGCTCCGCTGCAGCACTCTTCGCCGTCTTTTCCAGTCAGCGTCCCTCTTTGTGTCTGACCTGGACAGAGAGATGGGCTCTCTCCTGGGATGGAGGTGTCTGTGTCACCCTCTTCTCCAGCGCACCTCTGGGAGCGGGGACAGCTTGGGCCAGGCCAGGAGAGGAAAAAGAAACAAAGCAAAACCTTTGCTTCCTGTCCTCTAGGCTGCAGAGCAGGACAGGGGCAGAAAGACCCCTGGTCAGCAGGAAGGTGGCGACCGGTCACCTTGGGTCTCCAGCGCTGCTAACAGGAACTTTTGGGTCCCCCTCTGCCTGCGCAGACCGGCCTCCTCCTGGGGTTTTTGCTGTCCTTACCCACAGAACGTCTCATGATATAGGCTACCCTTGGGTCAAACCTAAGAAATAATAAAGGAGATTATAAAACAAAATAAGCTGGGCACAGTAATGCCAGCATTGAGGCAGGAGGATCATCATGAATTCAAAGCCAGCCTGTACTACATAGTGAGTTCAAGGCCAGCCTGGAGCACAGAGTGAGACCCTGTCCCAAAAACAAATAAACAAACACCACTTGGATATGTCTAGTAACTGATTCCATCACACAGATGGGGAAATTAGGCAGAGAAATTTAGTCCGGGATATAATATTTCACAGATGAGCAGGAAGCCCCAGGGCGGGGGCAGGAGAGAGGTCTAAGGGAGAAAGTGTCAGAACAGGAACTTTCAACCGGTAACCACCTTCCTGCTGACCAGAGGTATTTCTACCCATCTCCAGCTCCAAAACATCTGAAGGGGAGCTCTCCCAACGCTGAGAGCCGGCCGGGAAGGCAGCATCTTCTCTCTGCCTCCAACCTCTGCAGAGCAGGGGAGGTGTGAGTGCGTGTGGGAATGCGCGTGTGAACGTGGGTTGGGTCCCAGCACTGGTAATGACTGTGACTGTGGCCGGCAGCTTGTCCAGCACCGTGAGGCACCAGTTCACATCCCCCGGAGAGTTCACCGTGTTTGCTGAGTGCACGACCAGCGAGTGGCATGTGACAGCTCAGAAGCGGGTGACTCTGCGGGACAAGGTGCAGAGCCTCAGTGTCTCCGGGTGCCCTGGCCTGGTCAGGTCAGGGGCTGGCCCTCTCTGCAAGGCTGTCTTTGGGGACCCTCTGTGGATCCAGGTGGAGCTCGACACAGGTGAGTCTGCAGAATCTGGCCGGCTGAGGCAAACTGTGGAATCCTTGATTTCCTCAGTCTACCTAGCTAACGGCCATGATTTAATAGTTATAATACTGATCATGTATTGAGTTAGTTATTTTTGGTTTGTGTCATTTGAGACAAAATTTAGCTATGCACTTCAGGCTGGCCTCAAGTCACTATGTAGCCCAGACTGGCCCTGAACTCAGGGCGATCCTCCTGCCTCAGCCTTCCGAGTGCTGGGATACCAGGCGAGCACAGCATCCCTGGTCATTGGTTTCCTAGCTATCATTACTTTAGCACTTCTGTGTACGGTACACTATCCTAAGTGCGCCTCCTGCATTAGCCCACTCAGTACATGCTAGCACTGTCTCCATGTTAAGGATAAAGAAATGCTGGCTTGGAGAGGTTTAGAAATGTTCCCTAGGTCACAGGCCGGCAAGCCACTGGGAGCTCGCACATTGCCCAAGTCCTGCCTTGAATGTTCAGAATCCTGTCTCAAGAGGCCATGTTGCCCTCAGTCAGGGCTAATGTTCAGCTGTATACACCGGTCCTCCACACCTGCTCTTATGGCTAGGGGCTATTCTGATTGGTCACAGTGTCTTTGATTGGTCAAGGTTTCTATTCTGATTGGTTGTGATATCTTTTCTCGTTGGTCACACCATTCATTCTTATTGGTCATGGCATCCATACTAATTTGTCATAGAATTCATTTTGATTGGCCACAGTGTCCATTTAGCCCCTCAGAGATCCGTTCTGATTGGTTAGTGTTCACACAATTTCAGGTGCTATTTTAAATATCACCCCTTCCACCCAGTGGAGACCTCATTGTCTATGATGTGACACTAGCCCAAGCAGTATTTTTTGATGATGTACAGATCCAGTCTGAGACCTGCACAGGGCCTGTTGATGTAACCTGGGAAGCTCAGGGAGGTGGAAGTGAGGACAGGACTCAATGGGACCTTGCTCACCACCTGGAGCTCTGCTCTGGCACTAACCTGAGGATGCTCTAATAGGCTGCAACCCCAGGGCTCATGGGAGTCCTTTCTGTTGTGGGCTTGTTGGCAGAAGTTGGTTGAGACATGCACTTGGGAAAGCTTAAAATAACCCTTCTTGTATTCATTTTATAATTATAACTGAGCACCAACACTTTGCCAGGTGTAGGCACACAGCAGTAAACGTGAAAGGGAAGGGTCATGCTCTGCTGGGGCTTATGTAATTGTCATCATGACCACCACCACCACTGCCGTCATCAAATAAAACACTAGCTTGGCCTCTGTTGAGAAGAGTCCTAACCTGTTAGTGTAACATCCAGCATCCCGTTAAGACAACTCCCTGCCAATTGTACGTGAGGCGCCCCCTTGGAGCACAGGTGGAGCTCCTTGTGGGCAGATCCAGGCAGGCAGTGGGGTGGGCGGAAGGTAGAAGGAAATGCCTGGCTCCTGCCCGGAGCAGGCCTGGTGGCTCCTGCAACAAGTCAGCCCACCCCTCTGGGCACGCGGTTTGCTCCACGCCCTCCCACCAGGACACCACCATCAACAAAAGGCTCTAGTGTTCTTGTCAAAAACTTCTAGGTTCAGCTGTGAGCTCAGAACTCTAGAACGCTGAGGCAGAGGATCAAAAGTTCTAGTCAACCTCAGGCAAAGTCACCTTAGTGACTTGGTAAGACTCAGGCTCAAAATTAAAGAATAAAAAATAGGTAAAATAAAATAAAAGGCTGGGAAGGAGCTGTGTGCACAAGTCGTGGGTTCAACCCCAGTATGGGAAAGACACACACACACACACACACACACACACACACACACACACACAGACCACAAAAACCAAAAGCTGCTAAGTCCAAGCTGGTAACACATGCATAGTATATGTAAATAACAGAATATGTAAATGAGCAGAAAGGGCAGAAAAGAAAAAATATTACTCCTTAACTCAGAACTCAGGCAGCATCAGTGTGCACATGGGAGGTGGTCATCTCCCTTTCCATATTTCTTTATATCAATGTCTATCAGATGCCAGACCTTGATTCTGAACCAACTGCATGGCTGTCACATTCTTCCATTTTTCTTAGCCCATCTAGGAACGGGGGTGATTTACACTGTGCTCGTGGGTAACACGACCCTGGCTGAATCCATTGCCCAGCGGAGCTCGCTGCCTTACAACCTGACCCTGGATGGGGACGTCCAGCGCCTGCTGGGCCCTGGGCGGCACCTCCTGGAGATCCGAGCTCGAAGTGACAGCTCCACCTTCGCCTCCTCCCGGAGCCTCATGGTCCATCTCGTGGAGCTGCTGTCGGGGCTGCAGGCCTCCTGGGCCTCCACCCGTGTGGAGCGTGGACAGGACCTGTTGATCAACGTCTCTGTGGCTCATGGCACCGTGGAGGGGCTGACCTTCGAGGTGACTGGTCTCAGTGCCAACTTCTCCCAAGAGGAAGAGAACTCCGGAGAGTCATCCGGGACTTACCGGGTGACGATTCCCTTTGAAGGTACTTGGAGTTGGTAGCTGCCCTTGCAAAACTCCCACCTCTCACCTTTCTGATTGGGGTGCCCTGTGTCCTCCCTCCAAGTAGGGTTTCCAAGCCACAGGGCCTCTCAGCTTGCACTTGTGTGTGGTGCACCTGTGGGTACAGTCCATGGCTGCACTGCACGGTATTCAGCCTCATACCTGGCCTCCACCGAGGGAAGCTAGTAGCACGGGTACCCCAAGTCATGATAGTCAAAACAGCTCCAGACACAGCCAAAGGTTCTCTGTCCCTCCATGAACTGCTGGAAGGGAGCAGGTGTATTCAGATCTCCTCTGACATGGCCAGGGGAGAGTAGGGCACCAGAAATTACAGTGCAGTCCTGGGGGTGGAGGGCTGGTAAAACTGAAAAGTGGGGAGAGAGGGGGCAGGGGCAAGGGGAGTCAGGATGTGGCTGAGGACAGATAGGCCAGCACCACAGGGAAGGGTGAGGCACACATCGCCTTCCATTGGGAAGAGCTGGGCGCCCTGGAGGTCAGCAGATGGGAAGCCCTGAGGAGTCCTGCCCTCCCAGACCCTGCCCTGAAGATGATCTCAGAGCTGTGCCAGGAAAGGACAGGGTGACACTCAGCCAGCTACCTGGCAAGGGTTGGCAGCAGGGATGCTAAACTGGAGAAAACCACTAGAACTCCGCCAAGAACCAAAGGTCCAGCTTGGAGCTGGCAGCATCCAATTTGCAGAAGCTGGAACACAGTGCAGAGGCCCCACTGCCACGAGATTACCGGTGGGGAAAGCTTAGCCCTCACTGAGGACAAAAGCGCTGCCTTTCCGGGACTTTTTTTTTTAACTTTATTTATATATTTGGTATAGGGGTCTCACTGTGCAGCTTGGACTCGTAGTGATCCTCCTGCTTCAGCCTCCCCAGCACTGGGATTACAGGCCCACATGACATGCCCAGGGTGGGACCAGTGTCGTGTGTGGTATCGGGAATAGAACCTGGGTCCTTGCGCTTGCCAGGAAGGCGCTTAGACTGCTGAGCTCTCTCCCCAACCCTGTCTCACTCTGTGATTAGCACACTCCCCTGTACAACCAGCAGACTGGGACACCCCAGGGGAAGACGGGAGGGTTGGAGGGGGGATGGGTGGCACATTTGCACATGGCCTGGTCTCAGGGGAACACATGCTCAAGCCACCTCTGGTAGAAGCCTCTAAGGCTCCAGTGGACCACAGCTCCGGGCTGGGCAGTGCCTCCCGTCGGTGCCTGCTACCGAGCACCTGTGCTCCCCATTCAGATCCTGTCCCGGGTCCATCCCGTGAACCATTTCTTTGCCTCCCGATGTTGAGGTACCCTGTGCCAGTTGGCACATCCTGTCCATGTGGCCCTTGAGGACAGGGGCTCCACTTCTGTGCCCCCAGGACTTGCCCTATGCCTGGCATATGGCAGGTGCTCACTAAATTCTGGGAGAGCGAAAACTTCAGGTGCCACCCTCGGGGTAGACCAGGTGAACTGCACAGGGACAGCCGCGCAGGGACGTGAGGACACCGTAACCGCATCCCTGTCCTTCGTGTTGTAGGCACCTTTCTGGTCACCATGCAGGTGAGGAACGCCTTCTCAAACCTGAGCTTGGACATGGGAAGCGTCACAGTCACAGGTAAGGTGTCTCTGTTGCCAGGGGCCCAGGGCATAGCTCGGGCCTCCCGCAGGCCCTCCACACAGGGCACCAGATGTGTATCATGTTCTGCAGATACTCAGAAGCGGCCAAAACTGTTAGAAAAATATTGCATCTGTACTGAACATGTGCGGACTCTTCTTGTCATTGATCCCTAAACATGAAGAGTAACAACTATTGATGTAGCATTTACATTATTTGGGTACCATAAATAACCTAGAAATGATTTAAAGTGTATCATTATATAGGTTTAAAATGTACTAAGAAACTTTATTAATAAAAAGTTGGACTATTGGTGTAGCTGAGTGTTAGAGGGCTTGCTTAGCATCTGAGAGGTCCTGGGTTCTGTCAGAAAGAAAGAAAGAAAGAAAGAAGAGGAAGAAGAAGAAAAAGAAGGGAAGGAAGGAAGGAAGGAAAAATATGCAAAATACTATTCCATTTTGTATGGAGGATGGCAGCCTTGAATTTGGATATCTTTGACTTTCTTTCTTTCTTTCTTTCTTTCTTTCTTTCTTTCTTTCTTTCTTTCTTTCTTTCTTTCTTTCTTTCTTTCTTTCTTTCTTCTTTCTTTCTTCTTTCTTTCTTTCTTTCTTTCTTTCTTTCTTTCTTTCTTTCTTTCTTCTTATAGTGTTGAGGATTGAATTAAGGCCTTTCTCACTGATCTCTACCTCAGTCCTTTTTTATTTATTAAAAAATTTTTGGAGACAGGGTCTCACTGAGTTCTTAAGTTGTTTGGCCAAAACTCCAAGTTGTGATCTTCCTGCATTTGCCTCCCAGAGTTCTGGGGTTGAAGGTCCTGGAACAAATTTCCTGCAGATACTGAGGAACAACTAACTATACTGTAAAACATTCAACTACTGGCTCGGTGTGGTGGCACAAGCCTGTAATCCTAGCACTCGGAAGGCAAAGGCAGGAGGATCCCTGTAAGTTTGAGGCCAGCCTGGGCTGCATAGTGAACTCAAGGCCAGCCTGAACTACACGATGAGACTCTGCATCAAAAAACAAACAAATAAAAAATTCAACCACTGACCTGGGGAGTTTGTACTTGTGATGTTTCGGGATGCATACAACAGAAAGTTGTATATAACAAGAAATGTAACTTTTGTATCTGACAAATTCAGTCAAATCCCCTCAGGATTTACCCTGAAATGCTATACTGCAGTTTGTAGATCCTTTATCAATGTCAGCCATGTGGATGAGTCACAGCCATTGCTTGACCAATTTTCTCTCTGTGGAAGCCTGAGAGAAAGTTTGCTCTCCGTGTGCCTCTCCTTAGGCACATGCTCACTTTCCTCTGTGGCCCCATAATCTCCTTGTTATATAGGTCTTGCTTTATCTTGGTCTTAACCATCCAGCAGAAAAGTATAAAAATGAGGTATAAAAAGTGAAGCCATATTAATATGCTGAACTGTTAAAGGTTCAAGTCAACAACTTCTGACATTGCCAGTCATGTGGATAACCCACTACTATTATGGACTATTGTGGATTATTTTGCTGAATTCATGTACCTACAATAATTAAATGGCAATGGAATACCTATGACAAAACTAAACAAAAAGGGGGGGGATACAAATAAAGGACCATTTTGTATCTGTATATACAAAATAGAATAGATATACAGCTACTTTCTCTTCATTCAATGAATAGAAAGATTTGTATTAATAGTGTTTGTGGACAGGATATCACATCTGCATCTTGTACTATGAATAACCACTACGAAGACAACAATATGCAATGTATTAGTTATTGAAACTGTCCTACTAAGCAGTTTTGAAACTATCTCATTGCTATTTGTTTCTCAATAAAATTAATTAAAAAAAAAAAAAAGATTCTACAAAAAACCGGAAAGTGCAGCCGAAGTAGCTTGACACCCACTGCTGGCTCCCCCACATGATTAGAAGCGAGGACAGGAGCAGCTCCAGGGCTGATCCCATGGGTTGGTGATGCTGGCGTGCACCAGGGCCCGTCTGTCTTTCTGCAGTGTCACCCTTGAGCTTTGTGTGTAGTCTTTGTCCCTTGTGGGTCAAGATGGCAGCTGCAGTTCCAGATACCGAGCATCAGCCAGGCATATTTCCTTCTGACCTGGGGACAGTGGCAGGGTCACAGATGTTCCCAGTACATGATGAGGCTCAGCCCTACCCCAACCAGGGCAGAGCGGAGGGAGAAGTAGTGTCCCAAGAGGATAGGCCAGAGGTCCTGGGCATGGATGCCTGTGCAGGGCAAACGCTGTGACACCTCTATGCAGCTGTCCACAGCCTTCTTCCCACAGGTGGGACTTGAGGACCAAAAAAGTTAATTAGAGCCAGGTGTGGTGGCGCATACCTGTAATCCCAGCACTCGGGAGGCTGAGGCAGGAAGATTGTTGTGAGTTCGAGACCAGCCTGAGCTAGAAAGTGAGCTTAAGGCCAGCCTGAACTGCATAGTGAGACCCTGTCTGAAAATGACAAAAAAAAAAAAAAAGAAAAAAAAGAAAAAAAGAAAAAAAAATTACCTGAGCTATTTAACTTCTAAAGACAAGAGGTCTACTTTGACTGGGAGTTGTGGAGATGCCACCCCATCCCCTCTGCCTTTTTTTAAAGAGTACAACTTAGAATTAAAAAAAAAAATGACAAGTGATGCCGATTTTCACATAACAAAGTAATATGAATTCCACAGTATTTGTTGTAATACACAGTGCAGGCTTCCATCCAGTTATTCATACTACCAGATGTATGCATGTAAAATTGGAATAAGGAAAAAAAGAAAGAAATATATAAGAAATTAAGAAGACATAAAGGAGAAACAATTGAAAAATAGAGATGAAACAAAATGAAGCATTAACTGCTCCTTTCCATAGACCAGCAAAAAAGCACAGTCCACTTGTCCAAACCATCCTGCTTACATACATAGCTAACTCTCTTCCCCCCACTCCCTTTCCTGTCCTTCTCCTCAACTCAGTAACTCCTTCCTTTTGAATAAGTTCATTCTCTTTTCCCAGAATCTATTGTACCCTTCAGGTTCCATCTTTCTCTTTCAGTGCTCACACTAAGGAGACAATACGATGTTTGCACATGCAGGCTTGATTTATCTCACTTCAGAGTATGTTCTATAGTTGCATAACAAAAGACTCAAATTTATCCTGTTTTATAGTGGAATAATACTCCATTGTGTAAAAATACCACATCCATATTCATTCTTCAGTTGATGGGCATCTGGGTTATTTCCAGGATTTAGCACTGACAGTTTGTGCTGTTATAAACATGGGTGCACATATATCACTGTTATGAGGTTTTTAGTTCTTCTGGAAAAATACCTGAGGGGAACAGCTGGCTTGAATGAAATCTCCAATCCTAGCTTTTTAAGGAATCTCCACACTGATTTCCACAGTGGTTGTACCAGTCTGAACTCCACCAAGAGTGCGGAAGTGTTCCCCTTTCTCCAGTCTCTCCAGCATTTGTCATTGGCTGACTTCTTGATGTTAGCCATTCTTTCTGGGGTGAGATGGAATCTCACTGGCATTTTAATTTGCATTTTTTGAATGACCAATGATGTTGAACATTTTTTCATATATCTACTTGCCATTTGTATTTCTTCCTGTGAGAAGCGTCTAGTCACCTCAGATGCCCATTTTTAGATTGGGTCTTTGAATTTGGAGGCCTGATTTTTTTTAATTATTTGTATGTTCTAGATAGAAGTCCTTCGTCTGAGGGACAGTCAGCTATAATTTTCCCCAGTTTGTTGGTGTTCCTTCTTAAAATTAAGAAAGTCTTCTAACTGGCATCTCAGCATTGCCTTATTTTGTTTTGAGGCAATCTCGATATGCAGTTCAGGTGGCCTCAAACTCAAGGCAATCCTCCTGCCTCAGCCTTCCAAGAGCTGAGATTACAGATGTGTACCACCCCACCCCGCTCTTGCCTTGTATGATTTTACAGCCCTCCGAGGTTATGTGAATGAGAACCCGCTGGGAGAGAATCTTTTCAAGGGGCTCCAGCTCTTGAGATACCCAAGTCTTGGGGCCGGGGAGATGGCTCAGTGGAATAAGTGCTTCCCTGGCAAGCACAAGGGCCTGAGTTCAATCGTCAGTTCCACCAAAAAAAAAAAAAAGATCCCCAAATCATTAGAGCCTAGAAAATTGCATGACAATCTTAAGTCCTATCTTAATCATTAGACTATATTGCTAGACAAATAATACTAACATTTCACTATCTCCAGAACATACTAACACTACAGCCTTTTTGTCTCTTTGAATTTTTTTGGCTTTTTTATGCATTTAGTACGGGGTCTACAGGTTCTCACTGCACAGATGGGAGTCACAGGATTCTCTTGTTTTCAGCCTCCCAAGCACTGGGATTAGAGGCACAAGCTGCCACACCCAGTCTCAATCTCGGCTTTAGAGCACCTCAGGCGCGGGGCCAGCATAGCATACCCAGGATTGAATCCCTGTCCCTGCATCTGCCCAAACTGGTGCTTTAATCTGCTGAGCTATCTGGCTAGCCCTTTTTTCCTTTTTGAGACAGGATCTCTCTGTGCAATTCAGGCTGGCCTTGAGCTCACTTTGTAGCCCAGGCTGGTCTCGAACTCATAACAATCAGCCTGCCTCAACTTCCCAGATACTGAGATCACAGCCATGTACCGCCTTGCCCAGCTACTAGTGTTAACAGATGTCAAGCTTGTGAAGCAACAGGGAAGACAGCACAGCGCTCGGTGCCCTTGCAGCTCTGAAAATCAGGCTGCCTTCTGTCTCACTTATAGAGGAGGAAACTGCAGATCAGAAGAAACAAGCTGCCCAGGTTGGCACAGCCAGAAGTCACTGAGAGGGTGTGGACACACACCCGGTGTGCTATGCCCCCTGCTCCCAGCTTAGGTATTTGCACCATGGGAATAAAGACAGGCTACAAACCCGGCTCCTTGCCCATTCCTCAATGGCAGTCGATCACTTACAGCCCTACAAAGATGCGCTCCTGAGCCTCTAAAGCCTGGGCTTTACCTGCACCGGCAACTGCTGCTCCTTAACTACTGAAGAGGCATCGATCGCCCAGACGTGACAGCTTTGCTTGTGAGCTGCTTTCCTATCTCCTGAGTATTTGCTGTGTTACCTTAAGTCAGAACACAGGGAAGAGCTACAGAGGAAAGAGCCAGGAGCCAACATGGTTTCCAACTTTCTGCCTCAGTGACCCAATTATTCTAACGAGCCCCAAGTCATTCCAAGGACAATGCACCATGACCACATCAGTGGGCGGCCCTCGCTAGTAAGAGCCCTCACTACCCTGTCACGCCTTGAAGAGTCTCCAGATCCAATAGAGTCAACAATCAGGATGAACCATCGCAGCCTCCTGAGTGGCTCTGATGATGTCACAAGCCAGCGTGACCATCCAGCTGCTTGTTTGTTTGTTTGTTTTGGTACCAGTGTATCCCCCAGCCCCATCCTGCTGTCTCTTAATAACCTGTTATGAGGTTTCCCCGCATGGATTAACACGTAGCCCCACTGTGTTCACAGGTCTTCGAGAACCATCTGGAATGAATGCTGAAGAAAAGAATGTGAGTATCTTTTAAAAACAACCTTGCAAGGAAATGATGTCAGGTGCTATGTTTCAGCTTTGAGGTTTATTTTGTTGGTCCCAATAACCCAAGCACTGAGAATCATTTTTCCATTTCAAAAGTGGAGGAAGAATGAAATCAAACAAACCACATCCTCTGACCACTAAAGAATTATGCTGTAAGTCAACAATGAGCACTTAGGACATATAAACATCTCCTAGACATCCTAGAAATTGAACAGCACCCTCTATAAAAAGGAATGGGTCAGGGGCCAGGGAGATGGCTCAGTGAAATAAGCCCTTTCTTGGCAAGTGCAAGGGCCTGAGTTCAATCCCCAGTTCCACCAAAAGAAAAATTAAAAAAAAAAAGGAATGGGTCAAAGAAGAAATCACAAAGGAAATCTAAAAATACTTTTTAATTAATGATGATGATAATGTAATCCATCTAAATTCATGGGATGCAGTTAATACCATACTTAGAATTATAGCTTTTAATGCTGATTTTGACAAACAAAGCCAGACCTAGTGATGCACACCTGTAATCCTAGCACTTGGGAGGTCAAGGAAGGAAAATTGCTGTGAGTTTGAGGCTAGCCTGGGTTACAGAGTGAGTTCAAAACCAGCCCTGAAGTACATAGAAAGATCATGTCTCAAATACTAAAACTAATTTTTTTTTTCTTTTTCGGCAGAACCAGGATTGAACTCAGGCCCTTGTACTTCCCAGGCAATCATTTATTCTACTGTGCCATTTCCCTGGCCCCCAAAAACTTTTTTCTTTTTTCTGTATTTTTTAGGGAAAGGTCTACAGGGTGTTAAGGGTCTCACTACTAGATCAGACTCATAGTGATCCTCCTGTTTTTAGCCTCCCAAGCACTGGTATTACAGGCGTGCGCCACCATGCCCAGTCTCAATTGCCCTCTCAGCACACCCCAGGGGTGGGGCTGGCATGGCAGGCCCAGAGATCGAACCCACAGCCCCTGTGCCTGTTTGCAGGTACTTTAATCTGCTGAGCTATTTGGCTGGCCCTCTAAAAATAATCTTTTAAAAAATAAAATGCAATACCAAAAAGAAAAAAAAAACCAAACATACCACTTAGTCTTATAGCAAGGCTGAGTCTCCGACCCCTTGCTATTGACGTGGTTCAGCACGCATTTATTGAAAAGCAAAGATAGTGGTCTACCTGCCATGTGCAGGCATGAGGGGCGGGGAGGCAGCCGTGGGTGGCTGTGGTCCCTGCCTTGGGGAAGCTTGCAAAGTGGGGCAGATAAACTACAAGAATTAAGAAATGAGGAATCATGACACGCCTAACAGGGAGCAGCGACAGACCCTTGGACAGCCTCCCCACCCTGGGGCAGGAGCATGGGCTTTGCTAGGAGGCCTGGAGCTCCTGCTCCTCCATGCATAGCTTGTGCTGCTCTAGGCCAGGTGCTCCAGGCCTAGGCAAGAGGCCCTGAGAGCTGTTGGCAGGTCCTACCAGAGCTCACCGGGATCCAAATCCTGAGCCTACCTACTCTGAGCCTTGTACCTTCTGTGCTTGCCCCCTTGGTGACACTCTGGGAGCCTGTCCCCCAGGGAAATGTCCCCTGGCCCCACTGAAGGGTCACAGAGGCAAAAGCTGTTCACATCTGGTCTAGGCCAGCTATGGAGCTTGCAGGAGCCAGAGCAGCCCTGGTGGGCAGACACGATGAGAGCCCCAGAGAAGCGGGCACTCGGGGACTTAGAAATGGGCTGAGGCCACTGAATGAGCTTTGGCTGGGTCTCACCCACTGCCTCCCTCTCCCACATCCTTATGACTTCCAGGCTGCACTCTGCCACAGCTCAGTTATCACTCCGACTTTTGTGAGTTTTTATGTCTCTTTGTTGCCTAACTTCCGGGCAGGGGCTGGGTCTCTGTTCCACCGCCAGACAGGAAGGACAGAGCCCGGCCTAGGGTGGCATCAATGATCACAGCTGTGTGTACAGTGGGTCCTGAGCCCACCCTTGGCAGAAAGACCCTTCCCCAGGGACCCAGAGGAAGGGACAACTCCATACCCAGGAGGGGACCCCAGGCTCCTCCAGGGCCTGCCCGATCCCAAGCATGACTGCCCTCAGCGACTCGTTGGGTGGCACAGCTCCCCTTAGTGAGGCCGCTGACCGGGGCCACTCACCATGGCTGTGTCCTCTGCAGGGAGACAAAGGGAGCGTGGAGCTGTACGCTGAGCCCGTGTACGCGGATCCGTTCACCACTGTCACCCTGGGCTGGCAAGCCAGCGACGACAAGGACCTAAGCTTCCACTGGTCCTGTGGTATGTGGCGCGAGTGAGGCAGACGGGTCAGATGTCGTGGCCCTTTTCCGTCCTCACACAGGCGTCACTTCTGCCTGGCGTTCTGGGTGACTCCACGGTGCCGGGGACCGGAAACTCCGTGGAAATGGGGGTGGGCAAAGGAGACAGGGAGGTGGCCCTGAAGGTAGGTGACAGTGGATAGAAAGAATGAAAGGCAGTAGCACGGAGCAGGAGAACCCAGGTGGATCTTAGGATCTGAGCCCAATGGGGGCGGGGAGGTGTTGATAGACAGATGTCAATCAACAGAGTAAGACTGCTGCAGTTGCCAACTTAACGCAGGTGATTCCCCAGCTGCCCAGAGATGGAGGCACAGGTCCCAGGTGCCCATAGCACCTGTGGGTACAGAGAGCTGTCACAGCCTCCTCTCTGGGTAGTGGCAGCTTTGGTGGCCACTGTGAGCTCCGCCTCACCCAGCTGTGCCCAGAGTGCAGCCACAGGGGAGGCTGAGAGTGGAGGAAGCTGGAGAAAGCGGGACGACAGCCTTACTGGGACTGCTGGGCCACCCTGGCCTCAGCGCACAGGTGCCCTGGCCTCTGCCATGTGCCCGCTTGCACATCTGTGAAAGCCCTGGATGCAGATCAGCGAGGTTCCTGCAGGCCTGCCCACACGGCGTCTATGTACTGGGCTCCCCTTCTCCAAGGCCCTGTCACACCATATCTGCAAACTGCCAGTGACAACTGTTTTCTTTCTTTAAAAATTAAAGTCTCCTCTGGGGATTTAGCTCAGTGGTGCAGCATGCGGTCCTCAGCCGGATTCCTGGCCCTCAAGCCAGCAGGGGGCCAGGAATACCTGTTGGTTCCCTGACAGATGATGGCTCTCCTGTTTCTCCAGGGTGCTGCTGGGCTCAGTGGAGCGACTGTGTGCAGAGGCGGCTCCTCCGCACCGACCAGAGGGAGCTGGTGGTCCCACCGCCCTGCCTGCCACCACCAGACTCTGCCGTCACCCTGCGCCTGGCCGTCCTGAGGGGCCAGGAGCTGGACAGCGAGACAGAGCGGTGCCTCCATGTGTCCGCCACCCTGGACCTCAGGCCTCAGATCAGGTGGGCATGTGGGCCTGTTCCTGCAGGGCTGGTACTGAGTGCTGGCCTGCTTTGTTCTCCTAGGGGTTACTCTGTGGGGTCCACAGTGATCAGCATGCAGGCAGGCAAGAAGGCAGAAAGGAAGGAGGGAGG
>PVKA01046768.1:0-14732 GCA_004027165.1 Ctenomys sociabilis
AATTATATTGGAAAATTTCTTATTAATTATTTACTTGCTTCTGAGATGTGCCAGACATACCAGTTGTTGGAAATATAGAACCAAATAACCTGCTGTTTTACCTTCATGGCCATTCCAATTGACTTCCTTCTTTTCTTTTCTTTCTCTTTTTTTTTGGTGGAACCAGGGATTGAACTCAGACCCTACTGAACTATCATCACAGCCCTCCTTCTTTCCTTTCTGTGTCTGTAGGTTTAGGAGAATTATTATTAATGTAACTAAAATATTTTAATGTTTCCGAATTTTCAGCATCAAAAAGTAATGTGATTTTCCTAACATTCATATAAATTTATAGAACTGTAAGTTACTATCCCCCCAAAATTGTTTTTATTGTGGTTTTAGTTGGACTTAGAAATTTGCATGAAACCACCAGCAACAAGGTATGTATAAGGGGTCAGGGAGATGGCTCAGTAGAATAAGTGCTTCCCTCTCAAGCACAAGGGCCTGAGTTCAATTCCTGGTTCTGACAAAACAAAAACAAAGACAAAAACAAAAACAAATAAACAAACAAAAAACCTGACCAACCCAGCCATAATGGAAAGCACTCACATTTATCCACTGCACCTCTAGCAGACCCCAAGATCTTGCTGAATGTAACAGTAAGAACACAGTAAAGAGATATGTATAAGATTGTGAAGGAGATTAAGAAGATAGAGGGCAGAGTAAGTGTTTCAACCCTTGTTCTAAAATAAGGTGAACTGTCCTTAACTGGAGATAAACTGTCTGGCAGGTTTACAGTTATTAAGGGATTCAATAATTAATATACGACTTCACTTGCTTTAGACTTACTTAGTATAATAGTTACACTACAATGGTAATGTCCACTTAATACATTATTTCCACAGGATTAATTTTAAGAATAAATGTCGCATCTTTTTTCTATTAAATCTGCTCCTGAAATAAAAGCATTTGCTGTCACCTCTCCCATTAATATTGGCTTGGAATACTAGCATGTTATGACTAGTAATGTATGATGGAAAAAGTAAAAATCTTATATATTGCAGACTGCTACAAATAACAGCCAAATATCCTTTGAATAACACTTCATAACATTTTGTCCAATGTCTGATACGTATTAGACACGCAGTCCATTTGGACCTCTTCACCCTCACCCTGTCTCATAGCAAATATGACTTTTATATATTTACATTTCTATTGTATCACCACTAGCTGTGTGAACTTGGGTAATGTACACAGCATCGTATCTGTTTTTGTAGATTATTCTCCTCTTTGGTAAAGTTAGAAGGTTGTCTTGAGACCTGAAAGAAATTATTGTTTTAAAAGGTTTCCTAAAATCTGACATATCTTATGAACAGGTGCCAATATTGTGTCTTTTATGCTGGGAAGGAAAAATAATGTGTAGAGAACATGCATTTAGGACATGTGCTGTTAACTACTTGAGACCAGCAGCCAGTTAGCAAGCATCTGGACTTCACCTCCTGAGCTCTGGGCGCTGCCTGCTTTTATGGGGTTATCTTATGGCAGGTTTTATATCTATGAATTGATTGAGTGGGAGGCACACTGTCTTTAGTTCAGTTCCCTTAAGACATGGAGGCATTTCCTGTCTCAGAGCCTTTGCATGTGTTTATTTTTTTTACTATTGTTATTAGTACATGTTCTTACTATTTAATATTTACATTTCTTCTGGGGAACTAGAACATGTTTATAACACATTTTAGCTCCTTTCTTCATCCCGTTTCCCTTTCTTCCCCCCTCTTTATCTATGTCTTGCTTCCCTTCTTTCTTTCTGTTTGTGCAAAACATAATGTTTACATTCCTTGTATGGAATTGGCACAGGGTGCAGTGCACCTAAATTCTAGTTTTCGCCCCTTTTTGTACCCTTAATCTCACTTCCTTCCAGCTTTTGACCTCTTTTCCTTTTCAGAAAGATATGCCTCCCCACTTCCCACTTCCTATCAGCTGTCTTTTACTTTTTCCCCCCACATATCCCTTGGGTTTCAAGTGCTTGAAAGACTGTGGGGGGAAAGGAGCCCTTCTACCCTATTGGTAGGAATAGAAACTAGTGTAAGCATTTGGGAAATCAGTGTGCAGACTTCTCTAATAACTGTTACTAGAAATGTCCTTTGTTCTAGGTATTTCTTTCTCATGCATCTTCCTTAAAGAGTTAAAAGCACCATGTTATATGATCTATGTACACCCACGATCGCAGCAGCACAATTAACAAGAGCTAAATCTCAGAAGCAACCTACATGTCCTTCAGCCAATGAGCAGGTAAAGAAAAATGTGCTTTTGTGCATAATGGAGTCCTACTCTGCCTTAAAGAATGATAAATTTCAGTCATTTGTAGGATAATAGATGCAACTTGAGACCAATATGTTAAGTGAAATAAGTCAGACACACGTTTAAATACTGCATACATTTTTCATTGACTTGGAACTTATTTCTCTGCTACTCTGCCCTTTGGGTCTTAGCTTGTATTTTCTTTCAACGGAGTAGCATTCACTGATCATCAATTCAGACTAGATTTTCCCAGGGCTACTTCCTCACCTCAACTTACATTCCAAGGTTTTTAATTAAGAAACATCTAAATTTTCAAAATAAGAGAAAAATTTCAGCTGTGTGCAACATAACAACTTATGGATTCTTATATGAGAACCATTGGAGCACATTTCCATGCACTGTCTTTCTCAATGCTTCCAGCATTCTAGAGAAGCATCTGTGACCATCTGCATTTTATAGTTGGGAAACACAAGTCTTGCAAACTGATAGCAACTGCCCAGGGTCCCACAGACCGTTGCTGAGAAGGCAAGAAACCAGTTCAATGTGATTACTTTTGCATTGGAGACAAATTAATTTTCATGAAGTACCCAGAAATTTCCTTCATTTTAAAGTATTTAAAAGTAGACCGAGACATGTGACAAAGTTCTGCTGAGTGAAAATGAATGCCATCACTTCCAGCTGGGAGCACTTGCTAGTAGAGAGAAGCTCTCACTGAGCTGGTTGAGGTTTCCATGACTAAGAAACAGTATTTCGTGTGCCAGTCAGTTAAGAGCTCACAGCTCGCCTGCTGCGACAGAGGGTAGTTATTCATGCTGACTTCTGCAAGTGCTGAAGTCATGCTTTATGTGAAGTTATTCAGATTGACTGGCTTCTCTAGGGAATGAGAAGATTGGAATTGGTATGTAGCTCATTGGAGATGCTTTCAGCTGTGGAAATATGTGTGATGCCATCTTATATTACCCGAGATCGGAAAATATTTGTTTTTGTAAGTAAGCACATTTTCTTTAGATAAAATGCTCTGTTTTATATAACTCTATATTTAGCAACAGAGCTTTAAAAATCTTATTATCTTATTTTATTCTATTTTTCGAGAATTGAAGGAAATGTTTTTCCAAATTATAATTTAGTAGTGCATATAAAAGCTTTGAAAGAAAGAATCTTTTGGCGGAAATATTTATCTTCTACTCTTTTCTTGATCAGTACTAGGGTATCTGTGATCAGCCATTCCCCTTTGACAATGAGTCGGGCAGGTGTCTCAAGAGGAAAGAAGATTCTGTGTAACCATTTGCCCATTTCCAAGGCACATCTCTTCCTCAAGACACTTGATTATGTCTTTCTGTGGGAACATAAATTTATGCTCAGTTCTATGTTGTAGGAAACAGGCCTAGTAAAATAAGAAAGAAATCTAATTTATTAACAAGTGCCTCCGTACCTCATATCAGCACGTCCTAATTATTTTAGCTTTATAACTCTTCTGCAATGCTGTAATCCCATTTTTTCACTGCAGAATCCTGAAACAGTGACTCATTTTCTAAGGAGAGCAGTGACAATCAGTGACCGATGAGTCAAGCTCAAATGCATGAAAAATAATGCTGAACAAGTCTAGAATTTCCTTCTTGCAGACCTTCCCCTCATTAAGCCATGTAGCTATTAAGTAGAAATCACTGTGGCAATTTTGTTACTTCTGCCTTCAGTCAATGTTCCTTTCTTTTTCCCACCTTCAAGGTTTTGGGTGAATGCAGTTGAAAAGACAGGCAACCAATGTTGGTCTTTCTTCCTCTTTCTCTGTTCCTATTGTTACTTCCTTTGGAAAAAAAATAACTGTAATCCCTTTCTGTTTTGTTTTCCTGTAATGGTAAGCCTGGTTCTTTCTGTACAGTAGATTTTTAGGAATATTACTTTGCTTTGCAGAGCAGGTAGAATATGCTCTTCTCATGCAAATTGCTTCCACTGATGCTCTTTTATTTTTTTTTCACGATCCTCTTATGACTAAATACTTTGATACTTCTGTTTGAGAGATAGAGGGGAAAAAATCCAAAGTGGCAAAGTCACTTGCTACAGTTCATAAGGGGATGTGCACCTGCAACAAGAGTCTGGACATTAAAATTTCAGTTGTTTTGAATTTTAAAAAGCTAAATATATTAGAATTTTCTTACCCACCTTATCCATGTAAAACAGTCTGAGAAGCTGTCTGCACAGAAGTACACAAAGACACTTGTGTGACCTGCACTGCTCTTTTATACTGCCTTATCTTCCCAAGACTTCCACAGAAAGATAATGACCCTTTAGCCTGGGCCTTACAGAGAATGCTCATGAAAAAGAAGCCAAGTCCTAATGAAGCGCATTGGTAAAGTTAAAAGCCACATGTGTGTTATGCAATAATAGTTGGTTAGCAAGCTTTTCATTTACTTTTGAAATTTGAATTAGTATATGAAAATTATTAATTATTAATTTTTGGCATACTCATCTATTCATACAACATACTTTTTTACTTCAACCTTTCCATAGCTCCTTTTATCTCTCTTACCCTACCCATTGATCCACTTTCTGCTCTTTACAAAAGAGTAACTGAAAAGATTAGCTATTTTAAAGAGGTTTATGACCAGACATTCAGAGACATACATTCACACATGTACACACAGAAAAACACATGTTCCTCTCCTGGGAAGTGCAACAGTGGGTGAGTTAACTCTGAGTAATGAAGAGAAAGTGACAAAATTGGAGGCATAAAGGAATGCAACCTTTTTGAGTAAGGAATGTGGATCATTAACTCCATTGAAGAAATAAGACTCTGAGCCTCAGAATTCCCCACAAAAATCCTAATATCTAACCTAATTAACTAGAACTGAATCACATTTCTTCAACTCTGAACTTTAAACCGTGGCCAGGGAGTGAAATACTAATTGGTTTAATTCTTCAACTTCACATGCAGTTGATGCTATTCAATTTACTTGGACAGAAACTGGAGTCATCCTTACACCTGTAGTTATTCTTATTACTGTTGCTTTTATCACTTAAAGTAATGCAAGAAGAAAATAATTCATTAAAATAAAAATTTATGGCTCTTCAAATTAATTGTGGCTCTAGGAGGAATGATGAATTTCTTCAGATTACTTTGTGTTTGTACAGATCAAGAAATTTTTAGTTTGAACAATACCTATAGGGCTGGAGAGATAGATCAGTAGAATAAGTGGTTGCCTGGCAAGCACAGGGTCCTGAGTTCAATCTCCAGTACCTCAAAAAGAAAGACCTAGAGTACTGCACAAAAACCTTGATGTAATTGAAGACCACACAGTAAGTTCCCTTTTTGGGGTCTCTAAACCACTGCTTTCACCATTATTCCCATTTGTAAAGACAAAATAATCAGGCAAACCTAGGGATCTCTTAACTACAATTGGACTGTTTTCAGAATGATTTAATATGAGCATTGTTAGTGAGCTTAACCATAGACACTCTTGGGTTGTGAGCATGGTGGAGCCATAAGGACCATGAAAAATAGGAGTAAATCACATTAAATAAATTACCACGAGAATAATTATTTATAAATATGAGGTCAGATTTATATATTATTTATCAAATATTATAAGGTTAATATTATATAGTATTAAATTATATATATATATATATATATATATATATATGTAAAAACAAACACAATTAGTGGATGTATTAAAACCAAAGACTCCTTAGAATATGTTCCACTCAGTACTAAATATTCTTCTACCTCAAATCTTCCTCATAACAATTATATCACCTTCTTCATTTTTTAGATTCAACTGGTCAAACTATGAATTGATAAAAGGTGACTAAAAACAAGGCTGAAGCCCTACTGTGCCAATATACATTTGCTATGACACAGTTGTCACAGCAGCATAAAGCAGTGAAATATGTGGGGTGAGCTTTTAATCTATTCAGCTGATTCAGTTAGATTTTGATCTCAGTTCTGAATAAAGAGAGGGATCTGAGTTTCAGCAATGGGGAGGAGGGTGTACTGCCTTACTTAGCATCTTAATTGCTTAGGATCAATTCCCTGAATCTTTGCTAAAGAATTACTGACATATTGGCATTGGTGTGTGCCTGTGGTATTATTTGTGCATTAGTGCACAATATTTATTTATCTAGTAGTGTGAATTTAAAATGGGTTAGTCACATTATTAAAATTGTATTTTAATAGTTGTCTATTAATAATACCTGGATTCTTAGTATAGACTTAGAAAAACAATCTTTTGGTAAACCTTAAATTTTTCTGAGTTTATAAGTTACTTCAAATAACAAAAGAACTAAAAATCACTTCATAAAATTTTGTTAAATTATTTTGTCATTGAAAAGCAAATCATAAATATTTTTATTGTTCAAAATGATCTTTGTTTACTGAAGGATTACAAGTTAAGTACAATATGGGTGTATAGTGAAAACTAATTTATTTAAAAATAGCTTCACTGACATACAATTTATATTGTGCAATCAACCCATTTAAAGTACATAACTGAAGGTTTTTAGTTTGTTCAGAGATTTGTAACTGTGACCACAGTCAATATTACAATACTCCATCTCCCGATAAACTGAATAATTTTATTACCTACTGGCTCCCCAATTTAACCACATATCCTCTCTTCCCAGCCCTTCAGCCCTATTATGAGCTTTCTGTCTCTGTATGTACCTGGGTTAGACTTTCAAAAGTATTCCTTTTAAGCATGCTCACATGTATTTTTTACCACCTCCTAACTTCTTCTTCTCCAGTCACCCAGCCTCTGTCAGTCAGCAGTACACTGTAACTTCTGGGTGATCACTTTTAGACTCCGTATGTGAAAGACATCATGTAGCAGAAAAATCATCTTAAAGTAATTTTTTCTGATATTTGTATAACTTAAGAAAACAAAATTCACTATCATAGTTCAGCATACTTACTGCTTTATTATCAGGAAAAAAATGCTGTTCTATGGGAATATATTAAATTCCAGTAGTATGTATATTTTTATTGATCATTTATGTTGTTGGAGGGTATTTAGTATGTTCACTTAGTTATTATTTTATGTAACGCCGATTAATACTACAAAGATCATTAGTATATTTGCAGCACTCAAGTTTTGCTGTAAAAAGAAATCTTAATATGTTGCCACATCCTTTTTCTCAGAATCCTTTGTGATTTTCAAACTTTTTCCTGGCTTCAAGTTCAGTCATTTGGTTGTTGATAATCCCAGCACTTTATACGTTACTTCCAGGGGAAGATCTCTGATACTAATGCACAACAAGCTTCTTAAACTAATTCTGATGGACAGACAGTATAATTCTTTCTTTCCCCACAAGCCCAGTTCTTGTTTCACCCATGAAATTGCTTTGCTATGCATTTTATTAGGCTCGAAGTCTTAATACTCTCTCCTGTGGAGAAATGAAGAGGATATAGGCCCCTGGATAAACTTATCTGCTGGGAGGGAACGTAGAAATGCAATCTCCTAACTGGCTTCATATCATTTAGCTGTGCTCAGCACAAGCGCATCTGAAGACATTTATCTGCATCTAAAGCTGAGATCTTCAGAAAGCAGGTTAGTTCTCCTAGATTCACGTAACTGGGTTTATATCCTATAACCTAAGGGGGACTTCTGGGTATTAAACCAGACCTATGGTTAAAAGAGGAGCGACCTTAGAATAATTTAGATGTACTGTGAAAGGCAAAAGGTCAAAGAGTACAGGGAGAGTGGAATAGCTGAGCAACACTTCCTGCTGTAGGAGACCCTGCCTTGAACTTGCTGATTGAGAAGTATCACAACGTTTTGAAAGCGAACCGTTGCTGATGGATGTCCTAATGGAGCTCTCTGTATTTATTTTCCGTTTCTATGGGATGTCAGCATCTTAGCACTCCGCGTGAACTCTACTACAGTTAACTGTCAAAATAAGTTATTTCGAGTCGGTAATGAATACTTCCCTAACATGTTATTATTGAAGATAACAGGTTCCAAATGTGTGACCGTGTGGCATACAATTCATTTTATTCCTCTATGAGGATTGGAGTCTCTTGTCATTAGAGCTGAATTGTGTGTCCACACTGTGCTTTTAGAACACCCAGAATCCAGACCAAAGGAGAGCAAGTTGCATTGAGAGCATGCTTTCGATAAACTGAGCAGAGGCTTTTGATCTGGAGGGAGCGTTCATAGATCCCTCTTTGGAATGTCTCCTCACTGCCTAAAAAGGAGAGAATGTGTACTTATTCTCATTTTAGCAATAAGTAATTGGAGACACATTGAGCAACTGTTTTTTCCAAAGCATTGAGAGCAGTCAACTCTTAGTGCATACTTCTAAATTTGATCTATCCTTGATCTAAAAGTAAATTATAATTATGTACATATTACTTGTCTACTCGAGACATCAAGAAACAAGAAGTGCAAAGGCTCATGATAGTTCACTCCTAAAAGCAGCACAGGGTGCTTTTGTTGCTATACCTATGTTTTTGCTTCAAAAAATAATAGGATGATTTCCATTTCCTTTTCTATTATATTTTCTTTATATTTATATTTTATTTTAAAGAGGAAAAAAAACAAGTAACAAGAACAAAGGCAAAAGGAAAAGCAAGATAGAACTATAAAAATGGTCCAGAGTTTCAAAACAAGAATAGAACATTAACATTTGTTGCTAAGATTACCTGATATAAGTATGCAACATTGATTAAACAATTAAACACTAATTTCCTTTCAATAAACCTTAAATTTTTTCCTTGTTAAAGGAAAAAATTCCTTTTTATTTTTTAAATTTATTTTAAGGAGAGACTGGGGAGATGGCACAGTGGAATAAGCACTTCCCTGGCAAGCTCAATCCCCAGTTCCACAGGGAAAAAATTATTTTAAAGAAAATATAAAAATAATAGAAGAGACACTAGAGATGGTACACACTTAATAAGCTTTCTTTTCAGTTATTTAGAACAGGGTCTGCAGGGTCTCACTACGCAGATCAGACTCATAGTGATCCTCCTGTTTTCAGCCTCTTAAGCACTGGGATTGCAGCCTCCCACCACCATACCGAGTCTCAATCACCAGTTCAGCTTGTCCCGGGGGCGAGGCCAGTGACATGGTACAGGCATCAAACCCCAGTCCCTGCGTCAGCCATCTGGCTGTCCCTGGAGATGGCACAAATTTAAGAGAACAAGATGAAAGGTATTCAGCTGTGGCTGTCACATTGCACCTTGCTGTCCTCAGTGAAGTTGCTCATATTACAGATATTAGCATATAGAGCTGGTCAAAGTAAAAAAAAAATTAATTGCCAACTTCAAAAATCTAATAGAAATTTATAGTACAATCATCTCTGCTATCCTGTGTATATATTTACATGTATTTTTCCCCTTGCTTTTCCCCTTTATTTTATCTCAATTGTGTATTTCTTATATTCAGAATATATATATATATATATATATATATATATATATATATATATATATATATTGCTTTTCAGATTTAATTCATTCTTTCAGGTTGTTACACTAGGGAGACAATACAATGTCTACACATGTGTGTCTGATATGGTACTTTAGAAGTAAACTATTTTTCACTTTTATACAATTTTGGTTCCTGGTTTCAGCATGGTATTTCAACTTGTGCAGAGCCTGTGCCTGAAAGACTCCTAGACCCCCTTCTTCCCACTCCTTTTGCCCTTCCCCAGCTTTCCATAAAGACTTTCCTAACTCCAGGTAGATGTTTGCTTTTCAGCAGCCACATACAAGAACAGAAAGAACTAGTCCATATAGAGCTTATTTCACTTAGCATGATATCCTTCCATTCCACTCATTTTGCTACTAATGCCAAGATTTAATTTTTATGACTAATATTGCATTTCCTTTCCTCCCTATTTGTTGTTGATGGACACATTCAGAGATTCTATTTTTAAATAGTGCTGCCATAAACATAATTGTGAAATATTTCTGTTTAGTTGATTTCATTTTCTTTGAGTGTATAACCTGTAATTTCAACTACTTGGGAGACTGAGGCAGAAAGATAGAAAGTGGAATTGTAGCCTGGGAAACTTATGAAAATCTGTTTTATAAAGATATAAGAGGGGTACCAGGGAAATAGCTCAGCAGCATAAGTACGTGTCTATAATGTGCAAGGTCCTGAGTTCAATCCCCAGTGCCACAATAATAAATAAATAAATAAATAAATAAATAAATAAATGGACTTGGGTTCTAGCTTAGTGCAAAGGACCTAGGTTTACTCTCCAGTAATAAAAATAGAAAGTAGTTTGAAAAACTTCTTCTACATGCCTTGTCATTTTTCTTTAACTCCTAATTAGTAAGTATGAGAATAAATCAGATTTAGTGTATTATTGCAATCAACAATATAATCCATTGCTTTAAGGGTACAGTTATAGAAATAAATGTATGTCTTCGTTTGTTTCAACTCCCCTTTAAAAAATATTTTTTAAATACGATAAAAATTCACAAAAAATTAAAATGAAAACAAAACAACAACAAAATAAATTGACACATAATTTTAAAACAAGATGATAGAAAACTAAAAATCATTGTTATATTCCACATTATCTTAAAAGTATTTGCTCAGATGACCAGATATAGGGATGTTAGACTGATCAAACAATTGAGACCTAAGTGTTCCTTTCAATAAATCAATATCAATCTCTATTCTTTTTTTCTTCCACAAATATAATCATTATCACCATCAACACTGCTAGTGTACTCAGCAGTTGTTATTTACCTATTAGAAATTATTACACTACATCAGCTAATGCATTATTTTCTGGTTCAGGTTAATAGATTACTTGAAAGAAGAGCACATGCTCCTTCCTAGTATCGATATGCACAGAGCTGGATAGCTTCTTTATACCTTCAGTTGGCTTTCACCAACTCAAATGAGTTTGCTGAGGCACTCATGTGTGTTTAAAGTTGGTCAGGTGGCCCTCTTATTGCTCCCAAGTAGTATGTGTGAGCTGGGCCAAGTGACACCATGTCAGCCGAGTTTGTGCTTCAAGAAAGAAGTTGTGACATCTCAGGGTTTGATGATTACACTTCAGAATGGAAGCACCAACCCCAAACACTAGCTACTGCCTCAATCTGTGATATGCAGATCACAAGATTATTCTTTGTCCATCTCTCTCTATATATATTGCAAAGGTGATTTCAGACCTACTTCATAGCCCAGCTCACAGCGGGGACACACTTCCTCGGACAGTCTCACAGTCACTCATCCCCGAGGTACCCACTTCTTCATAAATTAATAAAATCTGGGTTCAGCCCAAGTTGAGGTCTTTGTTCTGGTTAGCCATCATTCTAGCTGGACCTAGGATCCCCTTGTCTCCCCCAAATATTCCTACAAGTATGCCTTGGTGTCTTCATCCTTAGTGTGGATTAAACTGAAAGTGTTAAATTAGCATTAATACATTTTCATCTCAATAATTTTCCCAAGTTTACAAATGGAAACTCCTCCAGAATTACTGAAGAAAAGCTTCTTTCTGCTTCAGTCAAGAAGCAATGAGTGATAAAAATAACTACTGTTCTTACATCATTCCCTACTTGCCTCATACAAAGAGTGTCTGTATTTGGCATAACACTGAGTTTTGACTAGAGTGTGATGATCAAAATAACATCACATGGTGGAGAAATTATTGCGATTACAAATGACAGAATAGTTACTGGGAATATGTGGTCCCATTCTAACTTATTGCAATCAGTTTAGTGAGATTGTAGGCCCTCATTTTCAGAATAGATGCTTCTGGAGATGGCAAGTTCCTGGTGAAGAAAGTACTCAGATTCATGAAGTATGAGAGTTTGTTTTCTAAACAGTGCTTCACTTAAAAGTTCTGGAAAGTGTAGAACTCACACCTATAACTAAGATGTTATATAAATCCATATTATCTGTGTCACAATACTTTATGGGAGGAAACAGATTACATATATAATTTCACTTAATCATCACATTAATCCAGGAATAAATTCTAATGTGCTTACAATTGTGCAGTCATAATGTTATACACAACTAAGCTAGATAACCTATTATGGGCAGTGAGATAGGGCTACACCCTCTGAGAAGCCAGTGCAGAAGAGAGTTGCCTTGAAGCTATGGGGGAGACAGGCACCTCTTCCATGCACCAAACCTCAAAATGAAAGATAAAACAAATGTACTTGTATACTTCCCAAAGATAAACATCAGAGATTAATATTTTAAATAGGGATGTATCTATCTCCTTGAGAGAGCCAGATGACTCAAACGCCACTAACCCAACACCCTACAGGAGAGGCCCAGTTCTGTATTCATGCCCACTTGCTTGTGACTTGCATTCCCACTTGATCCCAATTTAATCAACTTTACACAAGCAATTATACCCATATTCGTATTGATTGATCATAGTTCTGTCCTGCCTCATGCCCACCTCTGATTTCCCATTTTTCCCATATTGGACCTATCTTACCTTGTTGTTTTGCTGTATAAAATCCCTAGAAAAGGTAGGGTCCTTGGCAAACCACTCAGGACCCCTTCTGTATCTTTCTCAGGCAGAAGCTTTCTTCCCCCCAGTAAAATTCTTTCTTTAATTTTAGAGAACATGAACTCTCATTGGATATCTAGCAGGCTGAGAGTTTCTTTCCCGTATATCAATGATAACTCTGGGAATATTCTTCACTCTTCAAGAAATAATATCTTTGAACTTTGGAGATCCTACGGAGACAATGGAAGAGCCCTTCCCTGTTCATTAATGTCCTCATGTTAAAACAAAGCATTGACTTATTTTGTTTTAGTACCTTACTATACCGTCTTCTGTAGTAAGGGGAGTACCTTTTCTTGTCCCTTGCCTACTTATTTGCTTTGGACACTGAACACTATCAAAAATAATTCTAATAGTAGCTTGAAATGTATTTGAGGGTCTTGCCTTGCTTCTTAGGAATCTGGCATCCTAGATAAAAGCACACTCCATGTTGGAACTGGTCCCACGGTGGAAAGACTTTTAAATAGACCTAAACTAAGTGAATCTATGACCAAAAATGAAGCCCATTATAGGCCAGCTGCACCTAGATCTGCATTTACACATATAAATGTAAATGTCTGAGTGTGTATGTGTGTGTGTGTGTGTGTGTGTGTGTGTGTGCGTGCACATGCTAACATTTGGTCTTTGAAGCAATAAAAGAACTGTGGCAATTTGTTAAGCTACATTACTATAGTAAATATAATTAGTAAATGCTGAAGAGTTTTCCCCCATGTTCCATTGTATAAGTTTTTTTCTTTTTCTTTTCTTTTATTTATTTATTTATTTAATATTAATTTTACTGAGAAAGAAGTAGCAATGAGACAGTTTCAAAACAGGCTAGTAAGACAGATACAATAATTAATACATTGCATATTGTTGTCTTTGTAGTAGTTATTCATAGTACAAGATGGAGATATGATATCTTGTCTAAACACTGCTAGTACAAATCTCCCTTTTCATTAAACCAAGAGAAAGTAGCTGTATATCTATGGTAACTATTTTATATATACAGATATATTTTTTTACTACAAAATGGTCCTTCATTCATATCCTCCTGTTTTTTTTATTCTTTTTTTATTTTTTATTTTATTGAAGTACAAATATCAATCAGACAGTTTCAAGACACATTAACAAGACAGATTCGATAAATTAATACATTGCAAACTGTTTTCATAATGTTTTGGTATCGTACAAGGTGCATACATGATATTATATTTACAGATATTATTTTAGCAGATGTCTCTTATCAATAAATTAAGAGTGTAGCTGCTTACTTATCTTATTTTTTATACCTGAATTATATCAAAAATTAAATAATTATTTTCCTAGTTGAGCTGTAAATGGCTATGGTCAATAACTTCTTTGAATAACTCACTATTGTTGTGGAATGCTCGACTGTGATGGATTGTGGTGTCGAGTTCAAGCACCAAAGCTAGTTGAATGACAATGGAGTGCCCACCTTTGACAGGTGTAGACAAAGGAAGGGGTATAGAAAGAAAAAATCATGATGTGTGTGTATAGACAGTACAGTTGGGATAGATAACGCTGTGCTTCTATATAATCCTATGAGAGGCAAGATCTGCACTAATGGTTGTTGGAGAGGATAGTATGTCAGCTTCTAGTACTATGGTCATCCACTAGGAAAATAATGTATAAGTTGTTTTCTTATGTCATTTTGAATGAAAGCCCTTGCATATACCATGTGTTTTTCAACAAGATAAATGGTTCGTAACTTAAACACACCTGCAATAGAATCCCCAACATGTTTTCCATCCACTGATGCACTGATGAGTGTGAAAGAGCTCTATAACTGTTTGTAAAAACAGATAAAACAATAAGTGTGTATTTTTTAAAAAAAGAAGGAAGATTGACCAGGTTATCAAGAACTTTACAGATATTCCCAAGAACATTGAACAATCATTCTAGGAATGAATATATATATATATATATATATATATATATATATATATATATATATATATATATATATATAT
>PVKA01046770.1:0-14741 GCA_004027165.1 Ctenomys sociabilis
GGTGCACACCTGTAATCCCAGCACTAGGGGAGGTTCATACAGGTGCATTGGAAGTTCACATCCAGACTGATTAACTTAATGGCTAAGACCACATCTCAAAATAAAACTAATAAAATAAAAGAGACCTAGGGATGCAGCTCTGTGAGAAGGCACTGACCCCAATCTCCAGTTATAGGAAAAAGGTAAAAAAAAAGAGGAGGGGTGAAAGGGAAAGAGAAAGAAAAGAGTGAGAGGAAAGGAAGAAATACGAGCATAATATAAGCGATCTTTTTTTCTTTTTAACATACTTAGTACAGGATCTACAGGGCCTCACTATGCAGCTTGGACTCCTAGTGATCCTCCTGTTCTTAGCCTCCCAAGCGCTGGGATTACAGATGCGCACTACCACGTCCAGTCTCAGTCACCTTGCCTCAGTGCACCCCCAGGGTCTCAGCATGCCCTGGGAGTGGGCCAGCACAGCATGCCAGAGATGGAACCTCAGTCCTTTTGCCTGGCTAAGCAGGCATTTCAGTCCTCTGAGCTATCTGGCCAGCTTACAAGTGATTTTTAAATGTAATTTTTTTTTGGCTGAGGTGAATTTGATGGACCCTGGAACTTTTCCTTCAACACTGGGTCATCCACTAGGTAAACAATTATTGAATTTTTGATATAATTCAGGTATAAAAAAATAAGATAAGTAAGCAACTACACTCTTAATTCACTGATAAGAGATATCTGCTAAAATAATATCTGTAAATATAATATCATGTATGCACCTTGTACAATACCCAAACGTCATGAAAATAGTTTGCAATGTATTAATTCATCGAAGGTGTCTTGAAACTGTCTGATTGACATTTGTATGTTAATAAAATAAAAATAAATGAAAAAAATAAAAAACACTGGGAACACTGAAGGGATCAGAAACATGCCATGGGGAAGCAACTTAGGTTTGACAATTTTAAAAGCTACTATCATTTGATGCCAGAATAATTCTACTGGGATTTGCTCTAAAACTACTGTTTAACAGTGAGAGGGGAAAAAAATGCATAGTCCATTAAGTATAGTTTAAAAAATCAGAAATAATACAAACATCCAGGAGCAGAAAAACAGGTACTGTCCATCAATTCAATGAATGCAGCTAGAAATAATTTTGTTTTTTATTTATTTACATAGTTATTAATTTAGGACATGGTCTACTGGGTGTACTAGGTCTCACTACATAGATTGGACTCACAGTGATTCTCCTGTTTTCAGTCATCCAAGTGTTGGGATTACAGGCTTGTGCCACCATGCCGAGTCTCAAACACCCTCTCGGCACGCCCCAGGGGTAGGGCTGGCAAGGCACATGGGATCAAACCCAGGCTGCTGTGTTCTGCCTAAGCAGGCAGAGATAAATTTAAAAGCTGCACAAATATAGAAATGACTTCTGTTTTTCTACAAAAAAAAAAAAAAAAAAAAAAAATCAGAAAACGAATCTGCCCATACCATGGCACTATCTCTGTCAATGCTGCCTCCAAATGAAGATGGATTAGAAGTAACCCAGCTGAGGGAGGCAGCAGGACCTGCTGCGACTGTCTCCATTCCTTCTGATGTCTCCTTAATTTTTAAATAACAAACAAGCATGCCTAAAAATACCAAGTGCTCATGCAAAATTTGAGAAAACAAAATAATTTGGAGGCAAATGAGTTGTATTCAAAATATTTCAGGGGCCGGGGAGATGGCTCAGTAGAGTAAGTGCTTGCCTAGCAAGCACAGTGTCCTGAGTTTAATCCCCAGTACTGAAGAAAAAAAAAAAAAAAACACCTCAACCAGGAATGCTTGCTTTGACTTTGGATCTGAAACACACAGACATCTACTAAAAAGTTTTCAAGTTTATCTTGTGAAAAATGACCCTTTCTCTTCACATTTTAATTGAGACTCTCAGTTCATTTAAGCTGGGCATTGAGACTTTCAACTAATGGGTAGGGGTAGGATAAACCATAAATAACTCCATTGAGAAATTCTTTTAATAAATATTTAAACATTTCATTTTTCTATTTGGATCTTACTGGTTCAGCATATGAAAATCCCAGACCCTCTGCAGCCGACTTTATTAGCTCAGCTTCAAGTTTATGACGTTTCACAAACATTGCTGCATCCTAGGAGAATGAAAAAGAAGAAAATACTCATAATAAATAACATCTAAGAAATATTAACATAGGAAGAAGTCATTGTAGGGACAGAAAGCAAACTCACTCCTGGCCCTCTAACTTGTTAGTCATTAAAAGCACAATTTTGCTTTCTTTTGCGGCGGCCTCCATTACAGTTTTGGGTAGGGTTAGGGTTAGGGTTACTATTAGGGTTAGGGTTGGATTAGGATTAGGGTTACGGTTAGGGTTGGGAGTAGAGTTGCATTAGGATTAAGGTTAGGGTTAGGGTTAGAGTTAGGAGTAGGGCTAGGTTTAGGGATGGCGTAAGAGTCATGGATAGGGTTATAGTTATGGTTATGGTTAGGGTCAGCGTTATGGTTGTGGTTAGAGCTAGGGGTAGATTTCAAGGTAGGGGCAGGATTAGGGTTTGTGTTTAGGGTTAATTTAAGGTTAGGGTTAGAGTTCTTGTTAGTATTAGGTTTATAGTTAGGTTAGTAAAGGGTTAGGCATTAGGGTAGGTGTACAGGTAGGGTTAGGTGTAGATGTAGGGGTAGTGTTGGGCTACATTTAGGGTTAGGCATGGGGTCAGGGGTTGGGCTATGTGTAGCTTAATGTTGCGGATTAGTGTTATGAGTCAGGTAGTGGTAGGGATTATGGTAAATTCATGGTTAGTTTTAATGTTAGGGTTAAGATTAGAAAGACCTCCTGCCAATTCTGAATTGGAAACTAAAAGCAAGAGTAGCTTGGCCCCTCAAAAGCACCCCATTAAACTGGTCCCCATCCTCTGTTGGGTTTGTCTGATTCTCAGGTTGTGTTCCCTTAAGCTGTTTGAGTGGACAACCCCTCTCTTATTTCATCTTACTTTCCTTGGAATGATCCTTGACCACTGTCAGAGTTTACCCAGTATCATTATTTGTTATTTTCCCAATATAAGTTTTTCCCGAAAATTCATGTGGAATGCCTCAGTTTTCGTCTCCATCATAACTTAAACAAGGACCCACAGTAGGTGACAATAGTATGATAAATGGAGCCGGCAAGATAGCTCAGCAGCCTAAAGTGCCTATTAGGCAAGCTTAGGCAGTTGCAGGGGAACAGGGTTCTATTCCTGACCCTACATGAAACATTAGTCCCACTCTCAGGTCAGGCTGAGCTCACAATAAAAAATATAATAAATGGTCAAGTAAAAGTATTTTTCATTTGATAAATACAAATGACTTAACAGAAATATTTGGAGCTCTATAACCACATCCCTATGTAAACATATTTTCACCAGCTAGCATCTATGAAAAATATGTTTTTGCTCTGAAAGTATTTGAAAGAGTTCTGGAGCCTTTCCTAAATTACAGGTATCTTTAAGGACAGTGTTATGAATTTGTGAATTCTCCCAAAAGCATGTAGCAGAATAAAAAGTTTTTTCCTGGAACACGGGGCTTACCTCTCTAGGCTCAATGGATGCTGGGTCCACACTATCCTCCAACAGGCTTTCATAGTAATCTATGTTGTCCAGCATGTCCTCGTCATCAGCATGGAATAGCACATAGGCCTTGGCACACTCCAGAGCCTTTACATATTCACCCACTGAAAGGCCAGGAAAAGGCAGGACATGGTCAGCCAAGCTCTCTTCCCAGAGGACTTGAAAGAGAGGCAGTGATGCATCTATTGATGTCAGTGTTAATCATTAATGAAAGAAAATATATTTTTTATTTTTAAAAATTTTTTGTGTATTTGGTACAGGGTCTCACTACGCAGTTCATACTCATAATGATCCTTTTGTTTCCTACCTCCCCAGTGCTGGGATTACAGGAGTGTGCCACCACACCATGTGATTTTGGCTGGCTTAACATACCCAGGGACAGGGCTGGTATAGCCTGTAGTGCCAGGGATCAAACTCTGGTCCCTGTACTTGCCTAAGCAAGTGCTTAGTCTGCTGAGCTATCTCTGTGGCCCTAATGAAAAAGAATATAGAGGCAGCCAAATAGCTCAGTGGATTAAAGCACCTGTAAGCAGGAGCAGAGGTCAGGGGTTCGATCCCTGGGCCTTCCCTGTCAGCCCCGCCAGCCCTGCTCAAGGGGCTTGCTGAGCCACTGATTGACACTGGACATGGTCGCGCATGCCTGTAATCCCAGCTCTCGGGAGGCTGTAAACAGGAGGATTACTAGAAGTTTGATCTGGTAGTGAGACCCTGAATATCCTGTAGACCCTTCCCTAAAATACAAAAAAAGAAAAAGAAAGACAATACAAAGAGTGGCTGAGAAGAGGAAACGGAAACATAGAAAGACAGGATATGATTTGAGATATGGAACAAGATTATCTGTGGTCTGCTTTGGTGCTGCGTGTTTTGCATACATTATTAAAAGTCTTTACCTGAATTTTGTTTAACATAAATATAGAGAACTATAGGAGTTAATTTTGATTTTTGAGCTGATTTAGGTTAACTGAGCATCCTGAAGACGACCTTCTACATCAAAGAAGCACAGTTTTCTGCACAATGCCTGAGTAGTGCAAGTGATTTTAAAGTGGTGTTTTCCATTATTTTGAGATTGCAGACAACTGGGACTTCTATGGACTATTTGGGAGGATCTTCTGAATCGTGCCTGTCACCATCATGTCATCAACCTGAGCAGCACCTGCCTACTAAAAGGACCCTCCAAACTCTCAACTGTGAACCCTCTGTGAGAAATATTTACCTACTACAAAGTTGTATAGCATGCTTTCAAACAAGTCACAGCCTGCATTTGCCTTGAATGAAATTCTGTCCACATGCATGCACTCAGAGCTGGCTCTGCTTTTTAATAAGAATGACAACTATTAGGCCACTAACTCTTTTAGCTCCTTTGCATTCTCTCCTCACAGTAAGCACAGATTTATTATTTGCCATCAGCGCCAAGACCATGAGTAATGCTTTGCTTCACAAAGGGAGAGAATTTTCCAAAGTGGCCTTAAAATGTTGGCTTCTTATTTTCTTTCTTTGTTATGCTGACAGGGAAATACTTTACTACTTTATCTGACTTCTAAATACTTTACTACTGACTTCTATGCAGGACACTGATGCTAGAAATAGCAAGAACCAATGACAGGAGCAATGACCTGGGAATTATGACCTGTCAGAAAGCTAAATGACTTTAGTCATTTCTCTATAGAATAAAGATATTAGCCAAGGATATAGCTTGTTGACACTGCACCTGCCTGGCAAGCACAGGTCCTGAGTTCAATTCCTGGTACAAAAAAAAAAAAAAAAAAGATAAATGAAAAGACAACATTGTGTCCAAGACCAATTTCAGCATATATAGTTTTAAAGATAAGAAAGTATGTTCAATATCTCTTAGTAGAATAAAGCTATTCCTTGATACCAACTTTCACTAGTGGATTGGTAATTATATGAAATTTGATTAATTACTCTATTTACGAATAACAATAAATATGATCTCTATGGGGTAAAATATGACAATGTCTATCAAAATTACAAATGAAGCAATTTTTTGATGTAGTAGTACTTCCTGATACTCATCTTATGGATAATCATGTAGAGAGATAGAGTGACATGTGAGAAATGTTATCCCCCTAGAAAGTTGATGAACAACTTGATGTGTTGACGAGCAAAACATTATGAACAACTTCTTGACCACAAAGAGAAAATTGAAATAAGTTACAGTAAAATAATGTGCAGATATAAAGAAAAGTGGGTGCAGAACATCTCTATATACCTGATAAATTTTGCAAGAATAGGTAAGAAGCTGGGTTGAATACTAGGATATTGAGTTGCAGAGTCAGGGAAGAGAGGGGAGATTTTATAATATTTGGTCTTTACTCCAGGTGGCTGGATTTCTATTAAAATAAAATGTAAAAATTGAAAAGTGCTAGTGTAGCATAATTTTCAGGAACTTATGCTGCTCTGAAGTTTGGCATTTGGTCTGTGTGTGGCGTCACTCTCTGCTCTGCCTGTCTGAGCTACAGTACTGTGAGATGCTGGAGGGGCCCAAAGCCCCTGACAGCTGTGGTGACTGGGACCTTAAACAAATGGTGACTGTTAATTTGACTGAATGAAGAGATGACCAGAAGATCAGGGAAGCCCACATCAGGCATGTCTGAAAGGATCTGGGGACAGCACCAGGGCCCTGGCCCTTCCCCTCTGGCCCTCCCACCCTATCTCTGCAGCCCAGTACCCACACAGTCGGCAGCTGTGCTGCACCATGTCTGTCTGCTCTGCCCTGGCACCAGCCTACTATGGACCAAAGCCATGGTCCCAAATGAACATCCCATTTGGCAGCTGTCAGGTATGTTGCCCCATCACTGGGAAAAGTAACAATACCCTGACAAAGGAAAGGAGGCAGAGACCCAGATGAGGAAAACGTGATGGCTGCAGTCATGGCAAGCAACCTCCACAGGCTTTCAGAGATGTCCCACGCTTTACCTCGGTAGTAGGCGAACTGCAGGTAGTCGTAATGCAGAGGAAGGAAATTCTCAAAGGGAGAGAGGCGGCCAGGGCGTGTGGCGAGTTCCCTCACGCACTCATGCTGACAGACCAGCACCTGCATGTAGTGATCTACAAGACAAGGGGCGAGTGTGAGTCCTGCAAGCTGTGAAAGGCACACCGTGGTCGCAGGTCCAGGTCCAATACCTCCTCACTTACTACAATGGAGGAAGAACTCACTGTTAGTCTTATTTAAAGGCTAAAATCTTCTCACAAGATCAATCATTTAACACCAACCACTGCCAGGAGTGACTGGAACAGCAGAAGGCAAACCCTACAGTTCAGTCTTTGCCCTTCGCTGCAGTCTTTTCTTTCCATATCATTTTTTTTTACCCTGCCTAAAAGTGACAGGGAGTATTTCATTGTCACTTGTGTGACAATCTCCTGGCTTTCCTATGACACTTTAGAGGGCCTGAAGTGTTGTGGAGCATCAGGGTTAGGCATCTGATTCTAGTTAGGTTAAGAAAGTATTTGGACAGCAGAGCCACCATGAATGTGTAGAGTTCAGATGGACAAGCAAAGCAAAACTCTCCTTTTCCTTATTAATATTTCCAAGCCAAATTTTTCTAGTGGGGTAATAAAGACAGTTTATTGATAATTCATTGATCTGTACCCCATTCTATCTGTTTACAAATCAGTCCATCTCCTGGACATTGTCTATTCTTTACCAGAGAGGGGTAAATCGGGGGAAAGAATGAAGCCTAAAGTATTTTGATAGGAGCTAGACAAAGTGGAGCCATCTTAGCTATCTCCTCAGTACTCCAGGGGTTAAGGACTGATGATTATATTTAAGAACAAGGTATTCCTCATTTAACAACCTCTCTGTTTAATGACTGCTCCCACTTACATCCTGCCACTCAGACTTAATTGTACAGTTCTGTACAACTTGTTCATCTCAACGTCTTCCTTTCAGCGAAAGCATACCTTGTTTATGTAGTACTATAATTTTTCTCATTGTACTGTACAGTATTGTACTATAGTTTTATGTGCTGTTGTACATTACAGTATTGCATGTAAGAGTTACACAAATAAAAGTATTCACCAAGTTGGAGTCATGTTGTATTTAACTGTACAGCCAGGACATGGAATGATTGTATCATCCTCCCCTGGGGAACCTACGCACTCTAAGTGTAAATGAACCTTTCTCATCCAGAAAAGACTACTTCTGTCTTCAGTCTAAAAATCACAGTTAGGCAAAAAGTACAGGGCGTGCCTTTTTCCTCTGTGATGTTAGCCTCTTGAGTCTCCTCAGCTTGCCTTCTAATGAGAATTAGCCTAGCATTAACAGCGGATCAGAGGCATCACACTCTAGCATATGGCCCCTGTTTGCCGTTGTGAAGAATGAGATAGTAGAAAGGGAATAAGCAGAGAGCGAAAAAAAATACTTATTCAAGTTAATTGTTGTTACTATTGCTGAGAAGGGTCTCTTGCTCTGCTGTCCAGATGACTGTACGGTTAAATTGAACACAACATTGCCTTCTTTTGAGAGGAGCTGTGTTTAGTCTGAGCCCAGCTTGACTCTGGCTGATTTTTGAAGAGCGACCTCAGGGCACAGCAGGAAATAAATGGGCACTTTCTGATGTGGGGTGTGTGTGTGTGTGTGTGTGTGTGTGTGTGTGTGTGTGTGTGTGTGTGTTTCATATAACCTGGCTAAGTCAATCCTACACAACACAGCCAATAGAATCTGTGAAGTCCACTAGTCGGTAGGGCCAGCTGGAGTAGCAAAGGGAAGCATGGTTTCTTCTGGTTTCTTCTTGCTGCAGAGCCCTTCATTCTTGTGCACGTACATATCTTCTAATTTCAACTACTGAGCAAAAGAAAAGGGCAGAAGCCACACCCACCGAGTCCAAAATCAGAATGAAAATATTTTCCAGAACAGAATATAAATAGTAGAAAAATGAGAGCAAGCAAATGATACTCTTCAGGGCTGTAGGAAGCAGAGCCAAGAAGAGCCATGGACAAATAACTGCATTCAGCAGCTATTTGTATTTCCTCCAAATCTAAATGTCTTTTCCAACACTAAATTCAAGAACCATGCTTTTCTGAAACATTGTGTACTTTAAGGACAGTTTTTTGGTTTTTTTTTTTTTTTCCTAATTTAGGACAATTTTGAACTGGACAAAATTTACATAGTGACAGTCACCATGTTTTTTGTTTTTGTTTATGTATTTAGTACAGGATCTACAAGACCTACAGGGTCTCACTTACACAGATCAGACTCATAATGATCCTCTTGTTTTCAGTTTCCCAAGTGCCATCTCAATCTCCATCTCAGGGCACTCCAGGGGAGGGGCTGGCACAGCACACTGGGGATCAAACCCCAGCTTCTGCACTCTGCCTTAGCAGGCACTTTAGTTCTGCTGAGCTATCTGGCCAGCCCTATTCTTTTATTAGTTATATTCCTTGCCTGCTTTCTATCTCAAATATGATTGTGAAATGAATACGTATTTAATAAGTATGAGATTCAAGACACATGTGTGGGAATACACTTTAAAATTTCCTTCTCATAGCAATATGAACATACTTCAAATTCCCAAGACACTTGACATATATCTATAATTTCTGATAATATTTGGAAGGACTAAAACACTTAAAAAAATCCCTTTTCTTTATTAAAAGTTATGATTATCAAAAATCATAGGGATAGTTATGTTAACAATTAAAAAACCTAAGTTAGGTCAGCACAATTCTTTTGCAGAGATCAATATGTTATATTTTTATGACCACTTTATTGGAACATCAGTCTTATCTGACATGTTAGAAATGACTAAATAGAACACATCATACAAAGCTAATCTATGCAAAGCTTCCTGTCAATTTCCTGGGCCAGATCTAGGATATTTGTCACAACTTAAGTAGATTGGGGCTGCAGCAAGACCGGCCAAACAACTGAACAGAATCTGATAAAGTCATGGAGACCCATGGCACATGTACAGAACACAGAAGCCAGGATGTCTCTGCAGGTCCCAAGCACCATACGCAGAATCAATCAGAAAGTGCTTTTCTCCATTCTTCATCTTCATCTGGTTTGAAGCCAAATGAGTCTTTCCCAGGGCAGTTGAAGTCTGGCACCAGACCAAGGTGTGGAATAAAAGTAATATTTCATAATATAATGAGAATAATAACAGTTAAAACATTGTGTATTGTTATCTTTAAAGCAGTTACTCAGTATAAGACATAGACATAAAAAGATTCTCTAACCAATATTAGTGCAAGCCTTTCTTTTCAGCGAGCTAAAAGAAACTAGACAGCTTTTGATAGGACAACTAATCCAATGCTTGATCTGCATGAGGAAGGAATAAGGACAGGAACTCCATATACGAAACACTCCTTTTGCTGAACCTGACAGTCACTGTGAGTAGATCTCTTTCAGCCTTTCAGTAATTCTACATCCCCACTGTAGATGGATCTAATAAATTATGACATGCTAAAAAAGTTTTATGTTACCTAGCCATTAAGCATAATAAGTGAGGCTCTCTGTACTTACATGAGAAGAAATCCACAATTCATTTTAAGCATGAAATAAAAGCAAATGAAAAATATGTTGAAAAACAATATTTATATTTTCCTATTTTTATAAAAATTCAATAGAATAATGCTAGATCAATACATAGATAACTACGAATGGGAAAAGTCACCAAATCATAACTATTATAAGTTTATCAATAAGAATTAGGTTGAGATACACATATAAGGTTATTTTGCACTTTACAATATATAGTTCCATAATATTGGAATATATTTGAAGAACACATGTAGTATTTTATAAGAAAAAAATAAATAATGAGGGACTGGGGACATGGCTCAGTGCTCTAAGTGCTTGCCTGGCAAGTTCAGGGACCCAGATTTGATCCCTGGTACCACATGCCTTGCTGGCCCCAGAACTGAAACCCAGTGTGATGGCCCACACCAATCCATTCTGAATTACAGCACTGGGGAGGCTGAGACAGGAGGGCCACCAAGACTCCAAGCTGCAGAGTGAGATCCTGTATCAAATAAATAAATAAATAAATAAATAAAAGATTTTTTTTTTTTTAAAGCAAATAAATAATGAGAAACATGAGCTGTACCTGCAATGGTTTCATAGAGACCAGCTTTGTACCCTAAGTACTCATACTCTTCAAATCGCTGAGGTCCCTCACACAGGGCTCGGCACTCCATATCTTCATTGAAATATTCTCTTAAAGCCTTTTCAAAGTGCTTGATAGCCAGTTCAAAGTCATCAGCCTCATAATGTTTCACTGCTGTGCTGTAGCTCTCCTGCAAAGGAAGCGGAAAATGTTGCACTGTGGGTAATCCAGGAACAGAGAAGGGCTCACTAGGAGGTGAATGATCACCTTCCTGGATCCCAGTAACTACAGAGGTGAGGCGCTGGCTAAGCAACTTGCCTGCTACCATGCTGATCAACGCATCCTGTACATATGCGACACTGTGTTCGCCAGTCCTTCTGCCTATAGTCGGGCCCCGGAAGAAGTGCAGAACTGCTGATGTGACTGTAAATGACAGCCACTTCTGGGTTGTGCCCATTAAGTTAGCCACAAATAAAGGCTTCCATCTGAAATCTTCTCTTACCCTCTCCTGCAGTAGCCATTGAGAATGGTTATGCTGAAATTTGGAAATACAGCAAGAAGCTGTTCCAAAGTGTGATGTCAGGTAGCACTTCCCCCTAAAAAGGAATTCTATAGCTCTGTGAAAATCTAATTTGAAAAATATAGGTATAATGAACAAGGCTCTAGTGCAAGAGCTAGGAAACCAGAGTGATCCTGCAAAATTCATGCTGTTTCAGCTCTAGGTGTGAATCTACTGTTGGATGCCAGATGTAGCGGTCTCTACCCGCAGGCTCTCATACTCAGAAGGGTGAGGAGAATGGGCATTTGAGCTCAGTAATTCAAGGCCAGCCTACTGAGGCCTTCTTTAAAAAAATAAGTGTGGGGAAAAAGTTGAGACATGGAGAAGGATGCAGATATTTGTATAATATTCCAGGTTTTATCATATACTGATTTTTTGATGTTAATCTTTATTTCTTTTAATATTTAAATTTTCAAATGAAATTTTTTATTTATAATTTAAAATATGATTTTTTTTCATTTTTTCATCCTGATAATTACAAATTTCATCTGAGGAATATGAAAATGCAAAAATGTTACAATTGAAATTCAGCTTGATAAACATTCATAGAAATGTGTTTGAAGCAAAGGAAGCTTAGGCACCCTTGGCCTCTTGTAATACAAGAAAGGGTACCCAGAACTCACCAAGTGGGCTTTGGCCTCTCGATCTATCAGCTGGATTGAGTCAACGCCAGCCATGGTTCTGTAATTCTCGATGTTCTGCTGCATTTCCATATGCTCAGGGTTGGCCATGAAAAACGTGTGGGCCGCCTGCACGGCCTCTTCCAGTTGGTCAAGCTACAGAGGGGAACAGGAGGAAATGAAGGTGAATATCTATAAATCAATCGCAGGGAAGTAAAGAAGTCACTTTAAGTGACCTAAAGAAGTCACCTTTATTAATGGTCAAAACCCACAAGCAGCTGTCATTTCCAGTCACATCAGCGGTGTCATACTTTTTCCAGGGCACTACTATATGCAAAGGGACTAGAGAACACACTGTCACATATATACAGCAATCCCACCCCCCTATTGTTATATATTTGGTACAGGGTCTCTTACACAGCTAGGACTCATAGTGATCCTCCTATTTTCAGGTTCCCCAGCATTGCGATTACAGGCATGTGTCACCACACCCAGAGCTGTTGGCCGGCTCAGGGAGCCCTGGAGGGGCGCAGCACGTGTTGTGAGTGATCTGACCCGGTCCCTGTGCTCGCTTAAGCTGGTGTGTGCACTGAGCTGTCTTCCAGGCCCACAATCCCCTTTTATACATATTCGCCTGCCATATTTAAATGCTAGGAAGGTAACAAGCAATGTGTCCTGAAATGACATGCAGGTGTTTTTATGTTGGCAAAAATAAACAGGCTCTGTTCCAAATTTATTCTTTCTCCTCTTTCCGAGATAACTGGGTCTATATGCTTAAGTATGTTTTATGATCAATCAGGAAAAAAAATGGCAGGGCTGTGTTCTCCAGACCATCTTCTCAACATTTCTGTTCTGCTTTTTTTCTCTTTTTCACTCCATTTGTTATCACTACTGAAAAACGGTACACAAATGCTTTTCTCATTTTTCAAAGGATAAGGTAAATTCTTCCTCCCAGGCTTTTAAAGGTAAAGGATAAAAAGTGAGAAGGAATCAATTATTCTAATATATAAGAGACACTAAACTTCTAACTTTGATTCTCACTGATTGACAAAAAAGAGTTTTTAATTATCACAGCAGAGGCACTGTCCTTTTTTTTCTTCTACTTAGCATCGCTCTCCATGGAAAAGCAAGGACTAGCAAAATTAAGTTGAATTTCCTTGATTTAAGATACTCTGACTGGGGCATTAGTCATGGAGAATGTCTACAGGAATATGTATTGGCTTGATATCAGAAAAATCAATATGCAGATTAGGGCTGGACAAATAGTTCAGTGGATTAAAACAACTGCAAGCAGGAATAGGGGATAGGGGTTCTAGCCCTGGGCCTTCCATTCCAGCCCCGCCCCTGGAGCGCACTTAGAGGGCAATTGAAACTGGGCCTGGTGGCATATGTGCCTGTAATCCCAGCTCTTGGGAGGCTGTAAACAGACTATGAGTCTGATCTAGTAGTAAGACCCTGAACATCCTGTAGATGCTTCCCTAAAACACAGGGGGAAAAAAAAAGCACATTAATATCTTTTTTTTTTTTTTTGGTGGAACCAGGGATTGAACTCAGGCCCTTGCTCTTGCTAGGGAAGTGCTTTTTCCACTGAGCCATCTCCCCAGTCCCCAATAGTCTTTTTCAGTGTAAAATTCAATGTATGCTTAATCTATTTTAAAGTGTCAAACAATGAAAGCCAGCTATGAGGAGTAAATATGACATAATTGGGTGCCATGCAGTATTTAACTGGGTTTCTTCTGACACTCTAGCTACTTAAAAATTAAAAACAGAAACAAATAGTGGGTTCACAGTCCACAGAGAAGGTAGCCAAGGCACACACAAACAACAAGCTCTCCCACAGAAAACATACACTGACTTACTATAGGACCTGTGTGCTTCATGTTGCTTAATAACAGTAGACTCTTTCCTTGTTTCACTTATCTTTCACATTGCTGACTACTGGGCTTCCTTTTATTAAATATAAAATAATGCTTTTCATCGTTTTTCTCTTTGTCCTCAATTCTTTGCTCCTCAAAGCATTTTGACACTGAAAAGCTCAATGTGCATCTCAATTCTTTCTCACTTTAATTTTCTTCATTCCTTGCACATCAGTATAAATATATATTAATTACTTAGGCATTTATGTATGGTACACAGATACTGAGGTTAAAAAAAGGACTACATTTTGTGTAAGTTGACTTTTTTTTTTTTTTTTTTTTTTTTGTGGAACTGGGGATTGAACTCAGGTCCTTGCAATTGCCAGCCAAGAACTTATTCTATTGAGCCATCTCCTCAGCCCCCAAATATTTTTTTTTCTTTTTGTGCTATCGGGGATTGAACTCAGGACCATGAGCTTTCTAGGCAAACGTTTATTCTACTGAGCTATCTCCCCAGACTAAGTTGACATTTACTGGCCAAATGAACCTAGAACAAGTTATTTAAAATGTATTTGTGCTTCAATTGTCCCTTAAGAAACAGACATGTTCGTAAAAGTGGTACACTACCCTCTACTAAACAGGATTTTGGAAGGATTCAATTGCATAGTGTATATAAATATGTTTTAGAAATCACTAAAGCACTAAAAAAGTAAATGAGAGCATAAAATCTATAAATGGCATGTCAGTTGCAAAGGTATGAATACACCCTCTTAAGTGAGGAGTAGATTCTATGTCTTTAAAGACCATATCATTTACGAGGACCACATGGATTTATATTGTGAAAAGCCATCTCCTGGTAATAGTAAAATATAAAGAGGGAATAAAACAAATTTGTGATGACAAACACAGATGCTGCCACAGCAGACATTAAGGTTGATGGGACATACATAACCATTATGTTAGTCTTTTTCCCACTTCCATGCCTGGGCTCGATCTGTTCCAGTGATTTGCAGAAGCCCTCCTCCCATTTTCACAATCCCATTCACTGCTTGTA
>PVKA01046771.1:0-14730 GCA_004027165.1 Ctenomys sociabilis
TCATGGTGTATGATCTTCTTGATGATTTGCTGTATTCTATTTGCCAGGATTTTGCTGAGTATTTTTGCATCTATGTTCATGAGGGAGATTGACCTGTAGTTCTCCTTTTTGGTTGTGTCTTTCCCTGGTTTTGTAATCAGTATTATACTTGCCTCCAGAAATGATTTTGGGAGGACTATTTCCTTTTCAATTTCATTGAAGAGTTTGTGGAATGTGGGGATTATATCTTCTATAAATTTCTTGTAGAATTCATCTGTGACTCCATCAGGACCTGGACTTTTGTCGGTAGGCTTTTTATTACGTTTCGTATTTCGTTGGCTGTTATCGGCTTATTGAGAGAGTTGTTATATCTTGTTGGTTCAGTTCTGGTAATTTGTACCTTTCAAGGAATCTGTCCATTTCTTCTGTGTCTTCTATTCTGTGAGTGTACAGATTCTCGAAGTAACTATTGATAATCTTCTGAATTTCCACTGGGTCTGTGGTGATTTCACCCTTTTCATTCCTTACTGCTTGTACTTTAATTTTCTTTTGACTCTTTTTGATGAGGTTGGCTAGAGGCTTATCAACTTTATTTAGTTTTTCAAAGACCAACTTTTTTATTTGTGGATTCTTTGAACTGTTTTCTTCATCTCAACTGAATTAGTTTCTGCTCTAATCTTTATGATTTCTTCCTGTCTTTGCGCTCTGGGTTTTGTTTGCTCTTCTTTTTGTAGTTGTTGGAGGTGCAACATTAGGGTGTTTATTTGTTCCCATTCTGTTTTCCTAATGTGTGAGTTCATAGGTATGATTTTCCGTCTAAGAACTGCTTTCATTGCATCCTCTAAATTCCGGTAAGTTGTACTTGAATTTTCACTGAATTGTAGATATTGTTGAATTTCTTGTTTAATTTCTTCTGTGACCCATTGATGGCTGAGTATGGTGTTGTTTAATTTCCATGAATTTAGCAGCTTTTTCTGGTTTCTCATCATTTAGTTCCAGTTTCATTGCACTGTGGTGAGACAATATGCATGGGATAATTTCTGTTTTCTTGCATATACTTACGCATGACCTCTGAACTAGTATGTAGTCTATTTTGGAAAATAACCCTGTGCAGCTGAAAAAAAAGTGTATTCAGCTGTGGTTGGGTGGAACACTCTGTATATGGTCCACTACATCCAATTGTTCCAAGCTCTGGTTGAGTTCTGCTACTTCCTTGCTAATTTTTTGTCTGGTTGACCTATCTTTTTGAGATAAGGGTGTGTTAAGGTCTCCTTTTAAGATTGTGTTCTTAGACATTAAATTTTTCATGTCCATTAAGATTTGTCTTACATAGTTGGGTGCTCCTGTGTTTGGTGCATAGATATTCTTGAGTGTTACTTCTTGCTCTTGAATTTTTCCCCTGACCAGGAAATTTTTATTTCATATTGAAGTTCAGACTTCCTTTAAAAAAAAAAAAAAAAAACCAGAAGTTGCACCCTCAGAAATTCTTAAAAAATAGGACCTGGTAGATATTTTTCATGGTAATTTGCAGAACAACTCACATGTCGAAAATGGTACCTAAATATGAACCCAATTATCCAAAAAACAAGACAATAAGACCCATAACCCCTATCATGGCTTGTATCTAGTGTCCCTGCAAGGCCTCATGCAGCCATCAGTGGGGCTGTTTCAGAGGGGGCTGGACCTAGAGTGTGCGGCGCTGGGATTGATGCATGGTGCAATGCTAGGAGCAAGGGTGCCAGGTGAGTGCTACCTGCCCTAGGTAGCTTGGATAAGATATAAGGGACAGAAAGAGTTGTTGGCTCTTGTTGCTTTTGCTACCTTCTGCCCACCATGAACTTTTTTCCCTTTGAGATGCTGCCCCACCCTGGAGCCCAACCCCAACAATTATGGACTAAAACTCCTACAAAATGTGAGCTAGGTAAACTTTTCCTTTGGACATGAGGCATTTTGTTTCAGCAGTGAGAAAAGTAACTAACACAACCCCACCCCACCCCCAAATAACACACAACTCAAAGAAAGTTAAAACCACAGGGAAGCAGGCCTCAGAACTCAACAGTTAGGCTGCTCGTCCAAGGGAGCTCTGCCTCTGAGAGGAAGCCAGTGCAGCCAGGAGGAGGGGAGGAGATTCAAATGCTCCTTTCTGTAGTGTGCACAATCTTTCCAGTTCCTGATGCTTTATTTCTGGCCTCTAAGGCCCTGCCATCAAGGTCTGCTCTGCACTAGACACTGACAGCACATCCTGAGAATGAGACTTGGTCCCAGGGTCAGCCGAGTGCCAGCACCATGTGCAAAGGGTTTCTGCCAACTGCATATCTGGGGAGGGGAGAGTGTGCAGGCAGCAAGTTTTCATGGACTTGAAAACAAGCAATGTCTTTGAGAAGTTTAGCACCAGGTGTGCCTGCTGTCTGCTCCCCACCTCCCCAACCCTTTTATTGTCCTTAGGAGACAAACTTGCAGTAAGCCTGGAAAGCCATTTAGTCTTTAGAGATCCAAGAGAAAGCAGTGATGGCAGAGGGGTGGTGATAATAGGGTTGAAGAGCCAGAAAACTCTAAGGACTTCCTTTGTATGTCTAACTGGGCTACTGTGGGCTATGAAGCAGCTCCTAAAGCTGGGAGAACATGAGGGTGTGACCTGGACTAAGGAAGCCCGTTCTTGGGAACTGAGCACTGAAGCTGATGCCAACTCTCCCCAAATACCACCACCCTGAAACTTGGCCAGATAAGGAGCACCCACTCTCCCACAGTTTCACTCTGCCTGCTTTGCTGCAGTCCTGGAGCAGCAGCAGTGGGAAAGGTGGCAGCCACCTTCCTAAGCAAACCAAGAGAGCACTTCACTACAGGAGATGTGAAACAGCCAGGAAACATGCCAGAGGTCACTTCAAGGCTAAAACACACACACTTCGAGGGTATCACACACACACACACACACACACACGAAAAGCAATTCCTGATTGGGATTACCTTTAAATAGCCTATACTGTTAGACAGAGAAGCAGGGGCAGGGAGAGTAGCAACACAAATGGATCCCAAGACAGTGTGCACACACCCTGAGCTGTCTACTGAGCCGCCTCCAGTCACTTCAAGGTTCAAACGTTTCATGTCATAGCACAGTTCCTTGGTGTCTGAGAAGCTATGCCATTCTGGGTTTTCTTGGATTTGCATTGGTAAGCGTGAAACATTAGCTGTTCTGTTGCAGCCAAGAGGAATCACTCAGATAATGTCAGTCTAGAATTAGGTTATTGATGTCCCTACATGATGCAGCAGTGAGAAGGTTTAATTCAGCATCTGTATTTCTCTGAAGTTCTGTTGAGAGGCTCCAGTTACTTCTGCCTTCCAATTCCTGAGATTGCAGAGGTCTGTGACTAGTCCCAATTTTGTAGTTTAATACAGTTGTACTTTGAATTGTTCGTCAAGTTTTCCAATGGAAACTGTGAGCTTTGCTTGTCAGAAGTGCCTTAACCTTCAAAACACTTTTGCTGATAGCATCTGGCAGGCACATGAGTCCTCTACTGCTGGCTATTAGGTCTCCCTCCACAAGTTCTGCAGTTCCTCCTACACCTGCCAGCTCACTGGAGCCAGAAGGGGCTGTCCCTACTCCTGTGGTCATCACTTCCCCCAATGTTCAATCTTTCTGCCACAGCACATGTGCAATAATACAATAGCAAACTGTGCTCTTTTTGATAAACTTATACTCTTAAAAATATTACCTTGAGGTTGTCTGGTAATTCAGAACGTCCAGCATAGCCAGGATTCATGGTAATAGCTACAAAGCAGTTGGGATTGAGTTTTAGTTCTGTCCCTTCAAAAACAAACACTTCCAACTTCTGTTGAATGGCTCTCTGGATGCAAAGGATCTGCTGCGCTACCACTGACAGCACCTCCAACTCAATTCGATTAAATTCATCAAAGCAGGCCCAAGCACCAGATGAAGCCAATCCTTTAAAAAACTAATGATGGGGGGAGAAGGGAAGAAAAGGGGATTAAAAAAAGAATTAGGATGTATCGTGTGCATGCACCAACTCCACACAAGGAGTGTAACCATCATGTGCACAAGCATGTACCAAGAACAAAACAAACAAAAACTGAGAAGAAAAAAGTAAACAATTCTCCTTAGAAAAAGATTCCACTTATTTAACTAAATATTTAAGTTTTTCAGTCAAATTTGAAAGTCTGATAAAAGCCCCAAGGACAAAAATATTGTTTTTACTTCCAAAATTTAAGCTCAAGTAATGCTTAAATCACAATAATACCTTTTAATCTTAAAAAAAAATCTTTATTTTGAAAATAATCCTATAACTTTATAAAACCCCAATAATACTTTAACATTGATTTGCTTTAATTTAGCCAGTTAGACCTAGTTGTACATTTGTAGCATTTATTAACCCAGTAATTGAACTACCTTTCCCATTGCTAGATAATCTAGCCCATCTGAACAATTGAACACCACACACTGCACAGCAAGAGCTTTGGCCAAGTCCTTTGTAGTCTCAGTTTTTCCTGTGCCTGCTGGCCCTTCTGGAGCACCTCCAAGGTTTAAATAGAAGGCACCTATCTGCAAAGAAAAAATATAATGAAAAGAAATCTGATTAACTGAAACATACAAACACACACACACACACACACACACACACACACACAATTAGGCAAGTGCTTATCAAACAGATCTCTTCTTTTTTTCTTTCTTTCTTTTCTTGTTTTTCCTTTTACAGATCTCTTCCTACCTGTAACTCAAAAGCAAACTCTTTGGCTTTGGGTTGATGTCCTCCAGCCTCATGTTGAAGGTTTGTTTGGTCTCCTGGCTGGTGGCACTATTGGAATGTGGTAAAAACTAGGACAGAGGGCTTAGTAGGAGGTAAACTGCAAGCTGGCCTTTTGTTCCTGGACCCATGGGAGTTTGTGAATTTTAACTTCTTTTAGAAAAAATAGGGCTAAGAAATCAAGGCTGTCCTCATGGAAGAACTGGGGGAATAAGAGAACTCTATTCTGTTGAATTCAGCTATGAACCTAAAGTACCTCACAAGCCATTATTAAAAATAAACTTGAATGATGATGACCATTTTTATGTGTACATTAAACACTCACTAGAGAACGCTAGGCAAATAACACCAATATCAAAGATATTTTACTCACTTGAACTTTATAATGGATAATACAGTATTAATGACCATTAACTTGATTTCTGGAAACCTCAGCAATTGCTCACAAATGTGTTCCCTTTATTACAGATACTAAATGTACCGAAGCACTTTCATTTGTTTTAATTCTAGAGTTGTATTCAAGTGTTGAATAGGAGTTTGGTTTTATACCTCAAAGTAATTAACTTCTACTTTGCGAGTGTATCACAGCTTCTCGCTGCACCAAGAACCAGACATACCCATGTTTCAGCGTCATCTGCTCAACAGCTACTTAGGGTTACCTATCTACTAGTTTACTGATAAAGTAGAAAAAAGATGGGCAGATTCCCCATCTTCCAGTAGCTCCTTGAAAAAGAAGGTTTCCTGAGGTGCTTTACCACAGACCTTTTGGCTTCCTCCCCAAACACCTTTCCCCAGGACATTGCGTTCATCTCCCCAGTGCTGTCAGTTTTCATTACAAGTGCCTCAGAGCAGTTCCTTCCTATTGCCAACTCCCAGCAGCTAATAGGAAGTACTTCACCAGCACATAACCGGAAGCTTACTCATGCCTCTGTCCCAGAAGACTAACAAATGACAAGAACAGGCCAGACCCCATTGCCTCAAAGCAGGATAGTTTTGTGACAGCCTTCATATTCCAAATGTCCCCTGGAGATTGGCTGCACCTGTACCTCTGCTGAAAACACTTCTTTGTTTAGTTTTGGATTTTTTTTTCTCTTTTCCCATTCTGCTGTCCTTATTTCCTTATAGGTCCTTACTGAAAGTGTTTCCTAAGGAACCACTTGCCCAAGAATCCTGCCCTTTTGTTGCTGCTTCCAGAGAACTTGGCTGAAGACATTTAGTTTTATTTATTCAGCATATGTGGCCTGGCATTTACTGATGCCCCTCCTCAACTCCTAGGTTGAGTTTCCAGATGATGATGATTATTATTATTATTAAATCTTACTTTTTTTTTTTAATTCCTTTATTTATTATTCTTTTTTTCGCGGGGGTAGGGTGTGAGCTCAGCCGGCCCTGCAGGGAGGGGCTGGCATGGCATGTGGTGCTGGGGCTCGAACCGCGGTCCCTGGGAGGCACTCTAGACCGCTGAGCTATCTTGCCAGCCCTTATTTAACTGGTACAGAGTCTTGCTATGCAGATCTTTCTGTCTCAGCTTCCTCAGCACTGGGATTAAAGGCATGAGCCACCATGCCTGGTTTTAGTGGCTGGCACATTGAGCCCAGGGTTCCAGGGCTGGCACAATATGCTTTAATGTGGATCAAACCCATGTCCTTGGACTTGCCAGTCAGGCACTTAGACCTGGGATATATAGTCTTTGCCATATTTAGGACACAGTAAAAAATTACAATAGGAGACTGGAGATATAGCTCAGTGCCATAGCAAGCCCAAGCCCAAGGTTACAAGTTCAATCTCTAGCATCACCAAATAAAATAAAATAAATGAAAATTACAATAATGTTTCAGTCAAATCAGGACTGCACATCTAACAATATGCCACACAGTCCACACACGTAGTGGGCTTCATCACCTTGTTTGTGAAAGCACGCTCTGACGTCTGCACAGTGACTATGTCGCTTAGTGTGCATTTCTCAAAATGTATCTCTATCGTTAAGTAACACATGACTGCATTTGTTTTTTACAATTCAGATTCACTTAGGAGTCTTATATTTTATCTGGCAACCATATCCTGAGGATTTCAATGGCCATGCCACTGCCTCCCACTGCTTGCGAGCCAAACGCCTACCTCAGCACCACTGCTCACACTGCAGCTCTGCTTCCTAGACAGCAGCACTAATTTGAAGTTCCAAAATCCCAAGATACTTTTCTGATCCTTGTGTCATTTCTCTAGTACTCTCCGACAAAAATTGATACTGTTTTCTAACACTCTGGTTTCATCTTTCTATCTCCAGTCCCTTCTTTTTTCTAATTATTCACAAGAGAAATGACTCTCCAAGAATTTCATACAGGACAAGTCAAATACTTGTGTATGCTACAGAGCATCTGAATGTTCATTACTATAATTTACATAAAGAGAATTTGAGATCAGGAAAGGACAGCTGTATTCAACAATTACAAGTAAGACAATAAATGAATGAAAAGTACTATGCCACATCACAAAGTAATCTTTAATGTGCAAATTTAAAGTAATTTAAATATATACCAATGTCCTGTAGCATCTATCTGTGAGAGGAGTAATGACAAGTCGAGGGGAGTTGCCCAGGTACTCGTAAGCATATTTTACGTTGCAATTAATAATATGAACACGAACATTCTCATGTTCCCAATAATAGCGAAGCTGAGCAAGCCACTGGAAATCTGTGTCATGCGAAACAGCTAGAAAGTATAAAACGCACAATCTTTAAATGGAAATAAATTTAAAAATAGGTATTTTAAAATTATTATAATGACAAATAGTAAAATAACGTTTCCTAGAAATAGCATCAAAAGAAATCCTATTGAGAAAGGCACATGGTATATAACTTTGTTTCTAGAAACTATCAATTTTACCTCTCAAGGTTTTTTTTTCTTTTGGTACTGGAATTTGAACTCAGGATCTTGCACTTCTCAGGTATGTAGCTGTACCACTGAGCTGTATTTATAACACCTAATATTTTACCTTTAATATTAAAGAGAAAGTCACATACCTTTTTCAATCATGTCCATGACCACATCTCTAGCATGGACATCAATTGTAACTAAAGCTCCCAGGGTAATCCTGGTCTGCTTGGACAGCTTTCCTCTTACCAACTCTACAATATCATTCAGTTGACACTGGAGTTCCTTATAGTACTTTTTTAATCCCTACAAGATAAAGATTCATGTTCTATATTAACCTAAAATATGAATTCTATATGTTTATTCAATTATAGCTTTATAACCTATCTCAATATAGAAATAAATCTAAGCCTAGTTTTAGAACAAGTTTTCTAAGAATTACATGATTTTAATTGTGTATATGCATAAACTGAAAGCAGACTAGATATGCCAATTAAGAACTACAGAATGAAAATAAAAGAATCTTTTCTAAGGGCTGGCCAAATAGCTCAGTAGATTAAAGTGCCTACAGGAAGGGCGCAGGGGCCAGGGGTTTGACCCCTGGGCCCTGGGCCTGCAGTGTTGGCCCCGCCCCTGGGAAAGGCTGAGATAGCAGTTGAGACTGGGTGCACCCCTGTAATCCCAGCTCTTGGGAGGGTGTAAACAGGTGAATCACTACGAAGACCCTTCCCTAAAATACAAAAAAAAAAAAAAAAAAAAAAAGAATCTTCTCTAAAATGAGATAATGCTTTACCTCTGTTCCACCACTTATAACCTCTTGTGTCTCAGAAGTCCAGAACATCTGAGAAACACAAAGTACAACCTGGCCAGGCCACTCTCGAACCCAGTCTCTTCTTGCAGATTCTGGATAAGCCTAAATGAAGAAAATGAATTTCTAAGTTTAAAAGACTGCATGAGAAAAAAATAAAAGAGCTAAATGTATAACAATAAAAAGTACAATATCTGCTATATTTCCAGGTTAGAATAACATTTAGTCATGCAAAACTTTAAAAGGCTATAAACACGGTGATCAAAAATATGGTTAATGTTTAAATTTAAAAATTATTGCAGTAGAAGATGCACTGCCATTAACCCACCTCAAAATACTAATGATACTCCTCTTTGCTTGGAACACACTAATCCCATTCTTCTTGGCAATGTGTCATTTACTGTAAAAGGTTTTTATGGGATTTTTTGAGACAGTCTGACTTTGCAGTTCAGGCAGGCCATGAACTTATTATGTTGGTCAAGCTGGACTCAAAGTTATAGCAATTCTTCTATCTAAACCTCTCTGGTACTAGAATTATAGTCACATGCCACCATGCCTAGCTTTGTAATAGGTTTTGTAAATTTTAAAGTATTTACTGTGTGTTTTGATTATTCCTTTGCTTTTATAAATCATATTTTTGAAATATAATTTATTTAAATATTATAGTTTATTAACAAAATAAATGGAAAATGAGCACCAACATGCTAATTATGGGCTGGACAGAGTTGAATGCTGACTATTCTGGAAATTTCTTTCTTTTTTTAAAATTCATTTCTATGTGATTTTTATGTTCCATTGTTGTAGAAACTGTCAAGTTTTTTATATAAAATATATTTTTCTTATGTTATAATGAAAATATAAGAGTTTCATTAAACTGTATAAGTGAGTTCAAATAGATTATACATACTAATGCTAAAATTTAATTGAAAATACTATACAACAGAAAACCAGGCTAGTAGTTATGTCATATTATTTACTCATAGCTTTTCTAAAAAGTTATAGGATCAGATTATATAAATATGTATATATGCTTAACTATGTATCATTGAACAATCTATATTTTTCAGTTCTGGTTTGTATCCAGATGCCCCCCACCTCCAAGATTCATGTACCCATAGGTGGGGTTTTTCAGAGGAGGCGGGATCTAGAGTTTGTGAATATCAATTAATGGTGTGTGATAATTGTTTTAGCATACTTTTGGGTATAAACAATGGGAAGCCCCATTCTGGGTGTGGCTACCACCAACCAATTGGCTTGATTCTGGTTAGACCATACAGGGCAAGATGGAAGGCAGCTACTGCTGCATGCTGCTTCTGCCTTCTCTGTGCCTGCCGTGGACTGTTTCTCCTCTGTGGTGACCCTCTGCAGTGCAACCTTGCCTTGGAATCAGCCAACCAAGGCCCGAAACCTCTACAAACTGCAAGCTAAAATAAACCCTTCCTCTTTTAACTTGTGGGTGTCAGGTATTTTGTCCCAGCAACAACAAAGTAAGACAGAGCTTAAAGTACACTTTCATTTATTGCTAATAATGTTATACTCGAAGGCTTTTACACAGACTTGGGAAAGTCTTAATCAGTTAAAAAATAGCCTGCTTCAATAAAAATGATAATAGTGGATAAAAATTTTTACAGAAATAAAAAACCCTGCAAAATAGTTTTAAATTTGATAATGGAAACTACACTTTTAACAAAATCACAGAATCTTAGGTTTAAGAAAGTTAAGGGAATAAAGGATATAGATACATATTATTATAAAATTCTTATTACATATTTATAAATAAATGGAAGTGACAAACTAGCCTAAGATTTAAAGACTGAGCAACCTCTGAGAATTATTGCTAAGTACATGGACAGGAAATTTGCTATACTGATTAAGGCAATACTTCTGTGGACAATGTTAACACTATGTTTTTAGTTTGTTTGGAATTATAAATAATAAAAGAAGGGTAAAAACTGTCTGCAAGGAAAATTTATCTGCAGGAAGACTGAAACTGAACAAAAAGGCACTTCAAGAGGATAAAGGTACATCACTCTTGATGAAAGGAGGCCACCTCACTTCAGCAGTGAGCTGCTGCACGCAAAGCTTCAAGGACTTTTACAGCTACCCATTCATTACCTGACTGCTCCTTTCTGGTCCTGACTGTGAAATTACACAAATATGTATCCCCTTACCTTAGGTTAATTGGGGCACATGAAGAGAAGCACATACGTGTCCAAGTATTAGATGTGTTTCAAATTTATTCTGTATCCTTTAATGTTTGTTCATCTCATTTGGAGTTTTCTGGTCATTGTGTATTCACCGTAAGTGAATCACACCATACATCACCCAAATTTAAGATGAGCAAGTGTTAAAGGGTGCAGTTCATTACTTATTAGGCACAACCACTGGCTACCTCATCAGCATTTTAATTTTAACATACACTTTTTATTTTCTCCAAGTCTCCACTAACCTATTTCTCTTGTAAGTACTGGCCAAAAGTAAATATCACCTATATTCTTAAATCAGAAACCTTAAATTAATTCTTAAGACCCTTCTTTCCTCATTTTTGTATTCTACAACCAAATTATCACCAAAACCTGGTGAAATAAACCACAAAGGATACTTTTAAACTGTCCTTGGTTGTGTCACTGCCTAGTACCAAACTATATACTTTTAATCTTGGCTAATACAACATTCTCCTAATCTTAATCTTTTTATACCTCTCACTAATCTATTCTTTATACCATAGCCATAATAGCATAAAAATGCAAACCAAATTAGGTTTTACCCTGATTAAAGTACTGTTAACCTTGTACTACATTTGAGATGACATCCAACCTCCCAACTGCCTTCCTTTCCTGCCTCATCTAACTTTACTTTGTGCTTCACTCACTACTCCAGACCAGCTGTGTGGTTGGAAGTGGGCTGGGGTGGAGCTGGGCCCAGGTGAGCCCCAGTTGGCACATTCCTGGGTAGCATTACTGGCTAAAAGGAAAACAATATAAAAATTTACTCCATTTTAACCCAGCGAAGATTCAAATACATAAAAACCTGAATGTTTTCTCTATGCATCATTTTAATATTCTATTTAAGTAGGCTGACATTTCCAGACATGATGGCAGGCAGCAAATTCAGCTTGAGCTGAATGAACACAAGCTGTGGCACTGCTCCAGATACAGGAGTCTTCTACCAGGTCCTCACAGTCCTCAGTTCTTTTTGATCCCCGGGCTTCTGTGCAGCATGTCTTTACCTGGTTATTTGCTACTTACCCTGAGACCTCAGTTTCCCCATTACTACCTCTAAAAGCCTATCACTGGACCTGCCTACATTCTAAAAAAAAAAAAAGGTTTTTTTTTTTCCTTTTTGAAACAGGGTTTTTCTGGGGCCTGGGAGATGGCTCAGTAGAGTAAGTGCTTGCCTGGCAAGCTGAAGGGCCTGAGTTCAATCCCCGGTTCCGCCAAAAAAAAAATAAATAAATAAAGGCCGCAGCAGCCTAGAAATCAGGATTTGGAAACAGGGTTTTTCAATGCACTTCAGACTGGCCTCAAACTCACAGCGATCCTGCCTCAGCCTCCTGAGGACTGGGATTACAGGGGTCAGCCACCACACCCAGCTCATTTTAACTTAATATATCTTTTATTATTTTCTCATAATATTTTCCTTCATACTACTTAATTACGTATTATTTTCAATACTTGCTAATATTATAAGAACAATGTCAGTAACAAAGAAATAAAGAATATATTATTTAAGACATCATGCACTTTTAAGTATTAATTTACTGATACCCATTCAAAATCTAAAACACAGCACTGGCAAAATGTGAAGGAGACATTGAATCTCGGGAAACATACCAGCCTGGCCACGGCAATCACATCGTGAATGCTTCGGAGCATTAGGTCTTCCACTTGAATGAGCCACTTTTCTACAGCTCCTCGGGCTGCAGATGTGGAAATAAGCTCAATCAGCTCTACTCGCTCCCCTTCAGAGCTGTACATGGCTTTAATGTCCAAATTGGGAAGGAACTCCAACTTAGCAATGCCCTCAAAGCACTTTTTTAAATGAGGCTGAACTCTAAGTGGATCTTTGGTTTCTGACAAAATTTCTAACATCTCATCATTGGATAAGAAGAAAAAACTAGAGAAAAACATGTAAATACAAAAAGTGTTAGTGGTAATTTATAAGATGCCAGAAAATACTTCAAATTATAGCCCAGCTGATTATCAAGCATACCGAGGAAAGAAGAGACGTTTCTTTTCCAGATATGCATTAAGTCCTTTCAAAATTTTCTCCAAAAGTTCATTGCATGTCTGTAGTTTTTCCAGTAAGCCTGTTAAAGAAGTAGCAACAAGAACCTGAAAGAGACATGCTCACATAAGAAACACACACTGGCCACAAGAATGAAGCCTATGTTTAAAACGTTACAATTACAAAAAGTTTATGAAATTTACAGTGAAATATCTTTTGTAATATAAAAACTATTCAATGAATCATAAATGTTCGTATCTAATGTGTGACATTAACTGTAGCATCACCTTGAATAAGACACACTTAACAGATTCGATTAGCACAGTTGTAGGTGTGGATAACTGACTTGCGAAGAGGGAAGAGCCACCCTGCTATGGCTGGCACCAACCAATAAACTCACAGCCTGGACGAAATAAAAAGAGAAAGAAGGAAGTCTTCCTTTCAGCTTCTTCCTACAAGCTCCATTCTTCACCAGCGCCACTGACCACATGTCTCCAGGCTTCCAGTGCAGTCTCTTCGGCCTTCTAACACAGACCCTCCAGCTGCCCAAGATAGACTCACACTGGACTCCACAGTGAGCTCTAGGATTTCAGACTTTTTTTTTTTTTTTTTTTGTCTTTTTGAGACAGGGTCTCACTATGCAGTTCAGGCTGACCTTAAGCTCACTTTGTAGCTCAGGCTGGTCTCGAACTCATAACAATCCTCCTGCCTCAGCCTCCCGAGTGCTGGGATTACAGGCCTGCACCACCATGCCCGGCTCGGATTTCAGACTTCTGACTTGCTCCTCTGTCTCCCCAGAACACAGATGCCCTTGTGTGTTCTTCAACCTGATTCTGCAGGGAGCCATTTATAAACTACCCTGTAAATCTTTTATGTATTATGTATGTGTATATTTGTGTTTGTGTGTACATACACATACATGTAATTAAGCTTGTTCCTGAATGAAGCCTAAACCATACAAGGACACTAGTTATAAATGGGAAGTTACGATCATCATGCATGTTTTCATTTCTCCTGTATCTTTTTGAATGTGAGAAGAGCAATTCTTACTTTCACACAAGAGCCATGAACTTAGCTCTCTGCAGGAAGAGTCAGCAAATTATATACCAATGGTCAGATCCAGACTATTTCCAGTTTTCATATGGTCCATAAGGTAAGAATTACTTTTACATTTTTCGGTTTTAAAAGAATCAAAAGAGGGCCAGTGGTATAGCTCAGTGAACTAAGCGCTTGCTTAGGGAAGTGCAGGGAGCAAGGTTTGATCCCTGGCACCACATGATGCACCAGCCCTGCCCTTGGGCACAATGAGCCACAATGGAGTCCAGACAGGGTGGTGCATGCCTGTAATCCTAGCCCTAGAGAGGCAGAAATCAGGAGGATCACTACGAGTCGGGGCTGTACAGTGAGACCCTGCATAAATAAATAAATAAATAAATATCAAAATAATAATATTTCATGATACAAAAAATATCAATGTAAATAAGGCAAGTTTTATTTTAGTCCACTCTGGCTGCTTTCTTACTACAATGACACACACACGTGTGTGTGTGTGTGTGTGTGTGTGTGTGTGTGTGTGTGTGTGTGTGTGTGCAGGGTCTCACTATGCAGCTTGAATTCATGGTGATCCTCCTGTTTTCAGCCTCCACAGGGCTGGGATTACAGGTGTGTGCCATATACCCAGACTCTGAGGCTCGCTCAGCCTGGCCTGGGGTGCCAGGGATTGAACCATGATCCCTGTGCTTGCCTAAGCAGGCACTTGGTCTGCTGAGCTATCTGGCCAGCCCTACAAAGCCTAAAATATTTACTATTTGTCTCTTCATGGAAAAATCTGCCAACTTCTGATCTATAAGAAACCATGTATCACAAACTATGTAAAATCAACAGAGAAGACTAAATCCTTGAAATTTATAAATTACACTGTGTAATTGATTCTCAATGAGTATAGCACATTGGAACAAATTGTTATTTCTTAGAGACCAGATTTTTAAGATGTGTATTCATGGTTTATGTTACTACATATATGAAAGATACCTGTTTTTTTTTTTTTTTTTTTTTTTTTTTTTTTTTTTTTTTTTTTTTTTTTTTT
>PVKA01046772.1:0-14722 GCA_004027165.1 Ctenomys sociabilis
CCGCTCGACCGCCTCTGGCCCCGGTGGACCCGCTTCCTCCTGGTGTGCAGCCTGCTTTCGCTGCTGTCGGTGGCCCTGCTGGTCATCTGGCTGTGGAAGGCGCAGGGGTGAGGACCCGCCCTCGGGCGGCCTGGAAACTCTCATGTGCGGGTGGGGGCAGCAGGTGGGAGGCCTTGAAACTCTCCCGAGCTGGGGGGGGGCAGCAGCAGGTGTGCGGGCGACAGGGACCGTGAGCTGCTTCCTGGCCAGGAACTCGGGAACAGGGCGGAGCACAGTGTGGGGCTTTTCGGTTTTATTTTTATGAGCCAGACACCCTCCCCGCCCAGACTCTGCAGGTTCCCTGCTTCCGCGAGGCCGCGCCACTCACTGAGCCGCCCTGCCTCAGCCTCCCGAACGGAGCACGGCCGTGCAGGGCGAGGCCCCACCGCGAGGCTCTCTTCTGTTCGTTGCAGGGTGAAGCGGCTGCTCATGCCCACCGTGCCGGACCCCAGCAGCAGTTTCTCTGGGCTCTTCGAGCAGCACCAGGGCGACTTCCAGGTGCCCCCATGCCCCTCCCCGGGCTGTCCCAGAGTCGTCGTCCTCCCCCCCCCCCGATTCCTAGGTCTCTTGCGGGAAACCGGCTTAACCCCGAGGGGCCACGGGGAGCTCTGGGACTCGGCTGAGCCCGCGTCTCCCCGCAGGAGTGGATAACGGACACCCAGCACGTGGCCCCGTGCAGGAGGGCGCCGGCGGGGGAGCACGAGTCCGCGGCCGAGCAGACCCTGGAGGTCCAGCTGTGCGTGATGGACACGCAGTTGCCTACCGCCCCGTCCCCGCGGCAGGAAGAGGTCCCCGCACGGTCCCCAAGGCCCCTGCCCCGGGAGCCCCAGGCTGGCAGCCTGGTGTCCCTCGGGGGCTTTGCCTTCGTGGTGATGGACAGCGCCTACATGAAGCTGTGACATGGGACACGGCCCGGGGACTGCATCTCCCAGCCGGCCTGGACCTTGCGGGCTCCCGCCTCAGCCCCAGGGGTAGCTGGGGTGACAGGCGTTTCGTGTTGCCCCGCAGTACTCAGGACCTTTCACGTGGGAGAGAAAAGACTCCCGCACCCTGAGCTGTTTTCATGTTCTCTGCCTTTATCCTGAGATCAGGTCTCTGGGTTAGTTCCCCAGGCTGACCTCAAACCCAAGACCCTCCTGCCTCAGCCTCGCAAGCGCTGGGACGACGGGCCTGCGCTTCCTGTCTGTGTGTGTGTGCTCGGGGGCAGGAGCGACCGTGTGGATGGATGCCGTGGAAACACGCACGTGGCCTGTATCTCCGTGTGGATCTTTTTTTTTTTTTTTTTTGTATTTTAGAGAAGGATCTACAGAGTGTTCAGGGTCTCACTACTCGGTCGGACTCCTAGTGATCCACAGCACACCCAGTCTCAGTGCGTCCTGGGGACGGGGCCGGCTCGGCAGGCCCGGGGATCGAACCCCGGCCCCTGTGCCTGCTTGCGCATGCTTTATTCCGTTGAGCTATCTGGCCGGCCCTCCGTGTGAATCTGTGTGCGTGTGTGTGCAGATAGTAGAGGGGTGTGTGTGTGTGCACGTGTGTGTGTCCCTCAGTGCATGTGCGTGTGTGCGGACCTGGGCGTCTCTGTGTGTGCACCCGTCGCGTGTGTCTGTCCGTCCCCAGGCGTGCACGGGCAGTGCGCCGTTCTGTGTCCACCCACGTGTGCCAGCCTGGCCGCATGTGAACATCTGTGTGTCCGTGTGCGTCCGCTCGTGTACAGATATGCAGACACAGAGATTGGAAGGCACATTTGGGCGTGGTTTATGTGACTTTAGTTTCCCCTGAAGCTTTTGGAGGGTCTCGAGGCGCAGTTCAGCCAGGCCATGGGCTTAGCGGGACCCCGTCTGAAACCGGGAATTAAGAGAGGAAGGAAGGGAGGCGGGGAGGGATAGAGCCAGGTCCCGGCCTCTCTGGTCTTGGCATCTGCAAGGCGGACAATCGGGCCAGACCAGCGAGGCTAATAAACTGGCTTGGAGACCCCAGGAAGGGTCTGCTAGCTTCGCTGGGACTGGATCGACCCTCAACTTTCAGACCCAAGCCAGGGAAAATAACGGAAGGCAGGGCGTGAAGGCTGCTCGCGCGGGGGTGGGGGAGTGGGGGGGTGGCTCTAGGCCCTGGCGCAGGCCCCACTGCGCACGTTTTGCATGACACTGGGATCCTGCTGCCTCAGGCTCCGTGCACCGTGCACCGGGCTAAGACATCGAATCGGAGTGGGCTCAATATTATGCAGCCCAGGCTGGCCTCGAACTCGAGACCCTCCTGCTTCTGCCTCCTCCTGCAGCTGGGTTGTGGCGGCATCGCCCTTGACCCCCGAAGGCTTCTTGCCCGGGGGTGCCCGCCCGGAGTCCACCAGCACCCGGGGCTGAGCTCAGTGCAGCTTCGCACCGCCCACCACCTGGGCCCTTGTCGTCGGGGCCGCGACCCCCCGCCGCTGCAGACCCCCGGTTCCGGGGGCTGCAGTTCCAGGCGGCTCCTGCAGGTGGCGGCCGAGCTCCACGCCGGCCGCCCCTGGCCATGCATTGCCCTCGTCAGCACAGGGAGGTTGACGAACTGACTCCGCGAGGCGAAATTCCAGGTCCTTTACTAAGCCGGCCACGCGGGCTGTGCAGAGCCTGGGGCCTCCGCAACTCGCTTCCTGCTTTTGCCTGAAAATCTGGGGAGATTCCCACGGGGTTTTCTGCAGACTCCCCTCTCGCGTCTGCATCTGTCTGCAGCTTGAGCCCTCGCTGGGGCGTGTCTCGGGCTGTCGGAGGAGCTATATGCGGTCCTGGGTCCCCGTGGATGCCTCCCAGAGCTCTGGAGGAAGCCGAGGCAGGACGGTCTCCCCAGGGGCCGGGGAGGGCGTCGGGGACCTCAATGGTAGTTCCATATCTGTGGCCACATCCTGGCCCCAGACCAGGGGGAATTCGTGGAGGAGATGGACACTAGCCCGGGCACCCGAGGATGTGCTCGGATGGAAGCGAGGACGGAAAGTCGTAAAGCTAAGGCGGGGCCGACCCAAGGGCCCCCTGATGGACAAATGCACAGGCAGAGGGTGCTTTGTCCACATGGTGGAACATTATTTAGCCCTGAAAAAGGGCAGAAGGTGAAGGAGGAGGCAGAGAACCTGTAGGCCAGGGCACGAGATGGACGCCAGCGGGGACGGAGGCTCCTTTGGGCGCTGAGGGCTTGTGGCATGGTTGAGGGGAGGTTTGTGAAGCGGGGAGGGTGGAGAGCAGAGCAGAGTGGGGTCAAGGATTTTAGGATTATTAGGGGTGGAGCCGTGACCCTGAATGTTCACGGAGAACTCTGATCCCCAGAACCTCAGGCTGCAGCTGTGTACAGGGACGGCAGGTTAGAGAGGTAAACTGAGGCCCAGGGTAGACGAGACTGCACAGGACCGGGTCCTGCCTGTGGGGGACAAGTGCAGTGAGGCCTCGGGAGGATCCAAGCCTGGGGTCACCAGTAACCGTTCTGGTGGCTGAGATGCGAACCCCGACACCCCCAACTCAGAGGAGAGAGGTGCATGGGCTCCCGGGTGAGGGGCCACGGTCCGTGGCACTGTCCCTGCCCCCCTGGAAGCAGAAGGGCTGCCCCCCGCGGTCTCCCGCGCACGGAGGACATCAAAACCCCGCACCCCGCGACTCCCCACGAGGGGTGTCATTGCTTCCCAAAGGCCAGCTGAGTCCGCTAATCCCGGCGGTGCGGCTGATCCCTTACTCTTGAGGGCACATAACTGCGCCGGCCTCAGCTTCAAAGGGACCCCAGGTGTCCCTCATGTTTGCCATCCCAGCCCTGGGGAGGCTGAGGTAGGAGGGTCACTGCAGGTTCGAGACCAGCCTGGGCTGCACAATGAGACACACAGACAGAATCCCAGGGCCCCGTCTCAGGGCGCCCCGGTGGTGTCTGCACAGGGGCAACTCCTCGGGCGCCCCCGAAACAGAACCCTGCCCTCGGCTGCTCTGAGCAACTCCTTGCGGCCCATCCCCGCCAGGTGGCCCCGGGGACCGTGTCACTGGGCGCGGCATTCAGAGCCCTTCGTGACAGGCCTGGCACGGCCGGGCCAACCGTGCCTGTGCTGCTGAGCTGGGATCTGCCCAGGCCTCGCGTTTTAGCCGCATTTTCTTTTTCTTTTATTTGTTTCCCCTCGATTTTTATTTCCGAGGGCCTACGCCTGCAGCCCTGGTGGGCACCCTCCCGCGGGCAGAAAGGAGCCCCCGGCCCTGCCCTCCGCCCTGCCTTCCTCGGTCCCTTGGCCGTCAGCAGAAGACCCCGCCGCTGCCTCCTACCGACCATCTCGCGGCCTACTTGGGTTTTCTCCTATTAGAGGAGCCGCGCTATGTCTGAGCTTGTGGGTTGGATTTGTTCCCCAAAACACGCTGGTCTCCAGGCACAGCGACTGCCAAGACTCAGTCTGCCCACCGAAGGTCGCCCACTCCTGGGAGCCCGAAGCCCCCCAGCCCTGCCCCGTCCATGTGGCAGATTATGGAGGAAGCCGGGAACGCTGCTTGGCCTGCCCGGGGTCGCCGGTTGTTTCATGACCTCTTAAAACGTTTATTTTTTGTCTTTTGTGAGGCAGGGTCTCGCTGCGCAGCTCAGGCTGGCCTGGAGCTCAGTGGGCAACCCAGGCTGGTCTCGAACTTGCGGAGACCCTCCTGCCTCAGCCTCCTGGAGGCTGGGATGACAGGCATGTGCCACGCTGTTGGGCTTTTATGGCTTTACAGAACATTAGGCTTTGGTGCATGGGGTTCAAGGCCCCACACAAGCGTGCCTGTGTGGCATGTTTTCATGCCAGGGCCTACACCAGTGGTGCCCCCGATGCCTGCCGGGTCCCCAAAGCCCCGCACCTCCAGCCTGGACCACCGCGGGCTCCTCCGGAAGCGGGGTCCCCTGGGATCCCCCCCCCAGGGAACGTGGAAGCCCGGCTCACTCGCAGCCTTAGCGGGTGGGGGTGGGGTGCGGCCCGCAGCGCCTGGTGAAAATGAAGCAGGTCAGCAACAGCAGCCACTCTTTCACCCCATAATGTGGGCAGTTCCTGCCTGCCCAAAGGGCCCCAAGGGGTTGGGGTGGCATTTGGGGGCCGCTTCCTGGGGCTCCACTGTTCCCTTGTGTCCCCAGAGGCTTCGGATCGCCATGAGCCCACTGGGAGCAATTCCGATGGCGATGGAATCGTGCTTCAGCAGGGCTGCATAGTACTCCATGGTACGCAGGCAGCACACCTTCCGTATCCATTACTCTGTGCTATGCGGGCCTTCTCTCGGCCTCACTTCACTCTACTGGGTTCCAGAGGGCCCGAGGGTTTCTGGGGCTGCCTCTGCCACCCTCCTCCCGGGACAGAGCACGGGCCCTGGGTCCCCGTGCCTCCCAGGCGGGCAGGAACGGGCGTGCTCTCTGGGACGGGCTGTGACCATGCGAGCAGCTCGTGGAGGACGCAAGCTGCTTCCGGGGATCAGGAAGGCAACTCGGGACCCCTGTGGGCGGGGTGCGCGGGCTGGGTGCGCACGGCCATGGCGCCCCTCGGCCGGCACTGCCACGGAGATCCGGCCGCGCGGGTCAGGGCATCGGAACGCGGTCAGGTCAGGTGGCAGAGCTGTGGCGGGGAGCCAGCCGCCCTCCCTCGCAGCCCCCGGCGCAGCGGTGTGCAAGGTCGCAAGCCCCACACTGTGGGAGGCTGAGGCAGAAGGGTCTCCAGCCCAAGCTCAGCCCGGACAACCTAGCCAGGCCCCGTCCACGTCCCGCCCTGCGTGGGCACAGAATAATATCGCCACACGTCCACGTCGCCTCCCCTCCAGGGCGAGCTTGGAGCCCCACGCACGTCAGGCAGGGGCACGGGATAGGCTGCCCCGCGTGCAGAGGAGCCCGCGGCGGGAGCAGAAGCGTCCAGTGCACGCGTGGCCAGCAGAGGGCGCGCGCGGAGCGCAGACGGCGGGGTCGCCCAGGGCAGGCGAGGGGGGCGCCGGCTTGGGGGCGGTGCAGAAGGATGGGGTGCCCCCTTCAGGGCCACCCCAGCGGGTCCCCTCAGGGGGCAAGGTGTGGCCCGGAGAGGGGCAAAGAGCGAGCGTGGAGAAGAGGAGGGAGGGAGAGGCAGACAGACAGACAGACAGACAGACAGGCAGGAAGAGGGAGAGAGGAGGACCGAGACACGGAGAAAGGGAGCCGCGGTGCTCCGCGAGCCGAGGGAAGCGCGGGATTTTAGTGCCTGATGCTGGAGGAAGCAGTGACAGCTGAGGCGGCCTGGAAACCCTTCGGAGGCAAAAGTAGCTTCGCATGCAGAGCGGCCTCAGTCTGTCACTGGCCACGATGTCCCCACGCGTCCGGCCAGCCTCGGCCCACGTGACGGGATAGCGTCCCGGCTAAAGTCACCCTCGCACGAACTCCTATTCCTCTGCTATGGCCCCAGGCGCATGGTGCTTTTTTTTTTTTTTTTTTTTCTGATGAGCAGGGAGAAGCTGGCTTTGTAGGTCACCCCACGCCCCTCGTCCCTGCGCCGCTGGTGACAGCCGCGACCTCCTCCCGTTTTCCCAGGGACGGCGGCGTCAGCATTCTTCACAGCAGAGACCTATTTTTAGGGCCCACAGCTCAGCTGTTCAATTTGGCTCCAGGCAGGAGTCAGGCATTAAAATCTCAGCCTGCAAGCAAGAGACAAAATGTAAAACCAAAAAAAAAAAAAAAAAAAAAAAAAAAAAAAAAAAAAAAAAAAAAAAAAAAAAAAAAAAAAAAAAAAAAAAAAAAAAAAAAAAAAAAAAAAAAAAAAATATATATATATATATATATATATATATATATATATATATATAATAATCTGTATCAAGGTAAAAGAGGGAGACAAATGTGGTCGCTGCCCTCATCAGAGCGGAACGGGAGGCAAGCCGGAGGCGGAGCCGCCCGCCACCCTCGCTTCTCTGCGGCCCGGGCCGGCTCTGAGCGATGCAGCCACCACGAGCAGGCCCGAGCCCAGGGGCGCTGCAGACACGGGGACCCCGGGGAGACCAGGCCACCCGTCTCTCCGCGTGTCCTCAGTGGATACTCCGCGTGGCCCGAATCTTCCAGGAAATCCCAGGCACTGGCGAGGCCTCGAACCCGGGACATCATGGCGGCCATGGCAAAGCCACGCCAGAGAAACAGGAAATTGCGCAGAACTTGCAGCTGTCCTCAGGAGCCGGGCCCGATCCTGAACTGGGGGACGGACCCCAAGTCCTAGGAACCAAGCTTTAACACCGAGACAGAGCCACACACGTCGGCTCGAGAGCCCGAGAGGAGCGTGGCCCGGGGCCGTGGTGTGTCCAGAAGACGGGAAGGTGGCAGGTTCGAGGCGAGCCTCACGCACCACCGCAAGTCCTGCTCTCCTTTGTCCTGTGCGTGGTGCTCGCAGTACAATGAAACGATTTTGAAGCCCAACGCCGTCCCAGTGTGTCTGTCAGAACTGCGGGCTATTTATAAATCCGTTACTTATTTTTTCGTTTACAGAAATCTCATGTTGCCTGCTTGTCTGCAGTGAGATGGATCCGAATCAGCCGGCTTCTCTCTCTGTCGCTCTCTGAGGACAGGGTCTCACTGTGCAGCTCGGGCTGCCTTGAGCTCCCCTTGGGGCCCAGGCTGGGCCTTATATCTCCCAGAGATCCTCCTGCCTCAGCCTCCCCAGGGCTGGGACGACGGGCGTGTGCACGCCTGCCTCTGTCAGCTTCTCAGAAAAGCACATTTGGTCCTAGGCTCTGAGGCACCAGCACTTTCACCTGTGAACCCCAAATGTGGCTTCTGAGAACCGGGCCACGGAATCCCCAAGGGTCCCTCTCGGGCTTCTGTTGCCTGTCCGTGGCTGGGTGTGCTCTGGTCAAGTCGACCGCGGCTCTGGGCTCCTCCCATTGCATGCTGGTCAGAAAGGAACTGAAGTGCAGGGGAGCGAATCGGTGGGCCAGGCGCCCACCACCTCTCGGCTGTCAAACTTATCCAGAGCTGGCCGTTGCTTCCCACGTTCAGTGCTTGCACAAGTAGCTGCTGAGCGTGACCAGAGCACCGGGAATCTGGCTCCTTCTCCAACCGGAAGCCAGAACTCTATCGTCACGGGCTGTGCTTGCTCGCTCCTTCCACAGGCTCTTCCAAGGAGACCCCGTGCCTCTGCCTCCCCCCAGGGCTCCCTCAGGGCGGCCCTGGGCGGTGGCCACAGCTCTGAGTGTGTATCTGTGCCCTGAGGGCCCCTTGAGATCACTTCTGCCCCAGCTCATGTGAAGTGGGCCTCTCCCTGTTTGCAAAAGGCAAGAGTGGGCCAGAGACATGAGGCCGCTGCAGCCAGTGAGGAGTTCGGGAGCGGCCGCTATGCTCTGCACAGGAGCTGGGTCCGTGCAGGGAACAGGCACCAGCACCCCAGCTCCTGCCTGTGGCTGTTGGAGATTTGGAGTTGTACATCATCGCGCCCTGCGGATGGAGCGGAGGGGAGAAATCAGACCTGTCCGTGCCCACGGGCCCCAGGTCTCGGGCTGGCGCGGGCGGGGCCTACGCGTGCAGTGGCGGTGCAGGCTTTCTGCACGACATGACGTCCCCTCCGTCCCCTGTCCTCCTCCCCGGCACGGCAGCCTCGTTGGCGGCGAGCTGGGGCTCGGACTGAAACATCGCAGGCAGCTGTGCCGCCTTTGTCTCCGCTGCCGAGCGATGGCGGCCTCGAGGAGCTCTTTTTAAAATTTCATCACTATTCAAAAGGATAATTAATACGTACCCGCAGGCTTTGATTAGGCCGGGCGCCGCGTGCACCGCGCGCCCCCATAATGAGGCCTCGTCGGGCCGGGTGGGTCGCGCCGCCCGCCGCCGGCCGGCAGGGAGCGGGAGGGGGCCGGCGCGTTTTAATTTGTAACACAGAACAATGGATGAGGCCGCGGGTTTGTAACCAGCAAGGCGTTTTGTTTACAGGAAAACCCAGCCGCCACCGACAGCTGCTGCCGCTGCGGAGGCTTAATTGGCGGCTTCTAATCTGAGCCCTGCGCGCTGCCGCCTGCTGCTGCGGGAGGGGGACCAGGGCACGCGCGCGCGGGCACGCAAAGCACGCACGGGCACGGGCACGCGCACGCACACCCACGAGGGCACGGGCACGCGCACGCACAGCCTTGAGCACGCGTAGCCTCGAGGGTGTGGGCACGCGCACGCACAGCCATGCGGGCACGCGGGCACGAGCACGCAAAGCACGCACGGGCACGGACACGCGCACGCACAGCCTTGAGCACGCGTAGCCACGAGGGCGTGGGCACGCGCACAGGGCACGCGCACGCACAGCCATGAGTGCGCGTGCACACAAAGCACGCACAGCCATGAGGGCACGTGCCCACGCACGTCCAGTCTTGAACCTATGCGCACGCACAGCCACGAGGGCACGGGCACGCGCACGCACAGCCATGACTGCATGCAAAGCACGCAAAGCACGCACAGCCACGCACAGCCATGAGTGCGCGTGCACACAAAGCACGCACAGCCATGAGGACACGTGCCCACGCACGCCCAGTCTTGAGCGCACGCGCACGCACAGCCATGAGCGTGTGTGCACACTCAGGCACACACACACACACACACACACACACGAACGGCTCCGCGGCTCTAGGCCATCAGGAAGCTCTCTAGGTCACAGTAGCCCCCCGAGTCACCCGCCTCCCCTCTGTCCCTGTCCCAGCCCCCGCCGTCCCCACACGACCTGCAGGCCCATGAACCGTCGCAGGCCCGAACCTCCCTGGGTGTTCACTCCAGGGGCGCTGGGCCAGGCTTGGTCCTCAGAGAGGGTGTGGAGATTTGGGGATTGCCCACCCCCGGGCCCACGGAGCAAAACGCACCGGGCTCACGACATCGGCTGGCACCAGCTCGCTCGGGCACCTATTGTTGCAGAAGGAAAGTTGGCAACCGAAGGCCGGGTTGCCTGCGCGCTGTGGCGGTGTCTGTCTCTGGGGCAGGGGAGAGGAGTTGGAGGGGGAGGAGCGCGAGGAGGAGGAGCAGGGGCTCATTTCTCCGCATTCATCTCCAGTGGGCACGGGTACTGCTGTAGCGCTCAGCGGAGTCGCAGAAGGGCTGGTTTCTAAAGCCAGCGCTCTCGGATGTTTCTACTCTGCAGACCCCAGGGCATGCACAAGGGCTTTGCCTTAAATTCCTTTTTTAGGCAGACTGTCAAGAAGCAAAACCAACAGCAAACAGCCGCTTGGAGTCCTCTCATCCTTTTTTTTTAAATCTAATCTGGCGTAACAGTGCATGTTTATAAAGCCTGCACTCTGGGAGGCTGAGGCAAGGAGGTTCCTGTGTTTGAGCGCAGCCCGGACAAACTTAATGAGAGTCTGTCTCAAATACAAAACAGGCAAGGGCTGGAGATTCAGTTCGGTGCACCGGGCCCGAGTCGGATCCCTGGTACCACACACCGAAGTACTCACAGTCAGGTTCTGGGGACGCGGAAGTCTGCTCTGCTGGGGTCTCCCAGCCCCTCCTTCCGGGACTCCCCGCTGCTGCCGGAGGGTGGTGAAATCCCACAGGGCCCTACTGCGGCCGCCTGCCTCGAAAGGCGCACTTCTCCTTTTGTGCTGTACATATTGGGGAGATGTGAGAAGGGAGAGGGGGAGGAGGGGGAGGATGAGGGAGAAGGGGAGGGGGATGAGAAAAGAGAGGGAAGAGGAGAAGGAGGAACAGGAGGCCGGGAAGGGAGGAGGGGGAAGAGGAGGAGGGAGGGGGAGGAGGAAACGGAAGACGACAGAGGGGGAGGAAGGGGGAGGAGGGGAGGGGGAGGGGGAGGAGCGCGGGCTGGGTCGCACGCCTGCCCGCACGCACACACGCACACCGGTGCATGCACACGGGACACTGCATGTGTGGCCTCGCCGATCCGACCAGATCCGCCACCGTGATCCGAGTCACTCCTCAAGAGGGACCCCCGCGCACCCACTTGGGTCCATCGTGAAGGCCAAACCCCCAGCCAGCGCACGGGGCAGACACTTCCGTCGCTGTCTTCCTGCAGCCCCTCGGAGCCCAGTCCCCACGGCCTGGTCCCTACGCCTACATCACGTGGCTTTGCCACTGGATGGCGGCTTAGCGGGCTGACGGCGGCCCGTGGAGGAAATCCTTCTGTGCATGAATTTGGGATGAAAGCCACACTACTGTTTGCTGACACGAGCGAGGGGCGGTGCCTGGTGAACACGTGTGACCCACTGGAGCTGCCAGAGCGGTCAGCGGCTCGGCCACGGACCTGGCCCACCCTTTGTTGTTGTCAATAAAGCTTTATCGAGACACGGCCGTGTTCACTGACGTAGGCACGGCGGGTGGCTACGGACAGGGTTCTAGCACATCTCAGTAGCTGAATGCTCAGAGCAGCCGATCTGCCCACCCACGGATGAATGGATCCGGAAACGTGGCCACTCCGTGGAGTACTATGCAGTCATAAAGAAGGGTGCACTTTATTTATTTATTTATTTTATTTATTTATTTATTTTATTTTTTTTTGTCTTTTTGAGACAGGGTCTCACTATGCAGTTCAGGCTGGCCTTAAGCTCACTTTGTAGCTCAGGCTGGTCTCGAACTCACAGCAATCCTCCTGCCTCAGCCTCCCGAGTGCTGAAGGGTGCACTTTAAAAAGCAGAGGGAATGAAATTAGCAAACAAAACATGGAAACAATGCAGAATTTCACTAAATAAAATAATGAAAATTCATCAGTGGTTGTTGTGTTGCATAAGATTGTGTTCAAAACAGTTGCTTAGATCACTGGACATTACAGGCGGATCACTACGAGTCTCGTGTAGTACTGAGACACCGAACACCCACTATACCGTTCCCCCAAATACAAAAACATTAAAAAATTAAGATTATCAGATATAAGCAGGCAATATTGGTTTATACAAACAAAAAAAAAAAAAAAGAAGAAGGAATTAGAAAGGAGAAGGGGAAAGAAAAAAATGAAGCCCTCCGCGCTCCTTTCCACAGAGTAGCAGGATCGGCAGAGCGATTATGCAGAGCGGACGTGTACCTTTGGAGCACGATATTAAGTGGAATAAATCGGACACCCGGGAGTTGGTGCCTCGTGGCTTTTCTGCCGTGAGAAACCCGAAAGTGTAAATAAAGGGTGAAACGAAGCCCACATGCTGCGGAGTGGGCAGCGAGGCCGGCGTCCTGTCCTCGCGCTGACATGGACCTTAAGGGCAGTGACTTCGGGGCTGTCTCATAATGGGGCCATTAAAATGCAGCCGTGGCCAAGTGAGCGATGACAGTGGCTGCTCCGGGAGGGGACCCGGGGAGGCTCCGCGTGTGACAGGCAGGTGGGTGGGGAGCATGGCGCTGGGCAGGGCGTCCTGTGGTGCAGGCCAGGGGGAGGGAGGGTGCTGGCCGGAGCCAACCCCGCGGCTTCCAAGTAAATCCCCCGTGCAGGGCGCCGTCTGCCAGTCAGTCAGCAAACGCGGGGCAGGCCTGCTGCCGCAGCTCTCAGCCGGGCTGCGCTGACGCGCGGACCCGATGCGCCTAATTTATTACTGTAATTATTGTGATAATTTAGAGGAGATAAATTGAAATCTATTAGAATTTAATGTAAAAAGCTGTAATTACTTTGCTCGGGAGAAGAGAGGAGAGTGCGGGCCCGCAGCCCCCACCGTGCCAATCACCGACAGATACCCGAGTGCAGGCGGCTCCGGCCCACGCGCCTCTGTCTCCTGCTCGGGTAATTTAATGAACACATCAAGGCCGGCAGGGAGAAAGCTTCTGCGGGCCTGGGCCGGGCCGGGCCGGGCTGGCGGACGGCAGCAGGGCGCTGGGCACCCCAGGGTGCACACTCGCTTGCACGCCTGTGTGCCGCGCTCTGCGCGGGGCCAACGGCACTCACGGCGGGCAGACGCCTCTCCGGTGGGTGGGCCCCCATGTACCGAAAGAAAGAAAGAAAGAAAAGAAAGGGCAAACCCAGCACCCTGTCCCAGAGCAATTAAAAAGTATATAGTTAAGGGAGCGGGTAAGCTCGGCAACCTATTGACTGTCACATTAATTCAGTCACCGAGGAGAAGCCATCTGCCCCGCGCGGCGCGCATGTCACCGGCTCCGCCAGCCGCGCCCGCGTTTGAAGGCTGCGGAGACGGCCGACAGCCGCCGCGGCAACAGCTATATCACAGCTTTACTCGTAATTACCTGGCCTGTTCCGGCGTGTCATTCTGTCGCCAAACACGCTGTTTTCATGTCAGAAGTTGTATGGGCATTTTGGGCTTTGATCACCGTGCGTTCTGCGGATGTCACACTGACTGTATTTTAATTGACTCCACTGTAGCATTTAGACACAAACACACACGCGAGCATGTGCACACACACACACACACACGCCCACACTCACGCCCACGCGCGTCCTCCCGCCCGAGGCCCGGGCCTCCACAGCCTGCACTGCACCAGGGGCTGCGGCTCTCTGGGTCACGTAAGGGGGACAGGACAACCGCATGGGACCTGGGACTCTGCACCCGGGACACCCGATGTTGGCGGAGCCGTCCCGGGACTCGCGGGGCCTGGCGGTGCTGTGTGCATCCGGCTTGGAGTGAAACCCTTCCCTCCCCCATCCTCACCGGGGCTCGGAGTGAAACCCTTCCCTCCCCCGTCTGCACCGGTGCACCGCACCCTCACCCCCGCACAGGTCAATTTATTTTGTCTGCTGCTCGCAGGCTGAGGAGCTGTCCCTCCGTGCCAGCCGAACGCGGCGCGGCCAGGCCTGCGCTGACGTCCCCGGCCTCGTTAACCCAGCCTGGCAGGAGCGGAGCTGTCGCCATCACTCAACCGTTGATGGACAGGGCCACCGCTCGAAGCCGGCCCCGCCCGCCGCCCGCACCGAGCTCCCTGCAGGCTCGCGGGGACCCGGGGGCACCTGCGCGCAGCGGGCGGGGTGGAGAGGGGCCCGGGCAGCCGCAGAGCCAGGCTGCGCCCAGCCAGGGTCTCTGCCCAGTGGACGGACAGACCGTCGCCGTCCACAGCCAGGAGCGGGCCGCACTCACTGGCTGACAGACCGACTGGTCGTTGTTCTGATCAATACCAGGCCGCCGGGAGCCGGGGTCCACGGCCGGGCCGGCCCAGCTGTCAGCCACGCAGAAGGTCGGAGGCACTGAGAAGACAGCATGCGGGGGCCTGGACACGGCCCTGGGGGACAGCACTCAGCAGGGTGCACCCCTAGGGCCAGGAGGACCGGTGACAAGGACACGGGCAGGGTTTCTCTGGCACATGAGCGTCCTGCTCATGTAGTTGCCCTATGTGACTGCACAGCCTGGCTCTGACACCCCGTAGGGCTCCGTGGCCCCCTCCTGGGGACTGAGGCCCGAGGCCCAGACATGGCAGAGCCCGGGGGCTGCTGGGGCTGCTTCCTGGGGCGCAGACGGTGCCTTCGAGGGGTGCCGGGAACGGGGGAGCTCTCGGGCGGATCCCATCCGCCCTCCCTCAGCGCCTCGTCACCTTAACGACGTTCCAAAGCCCCTGTGTCTCCCTGGCATTTCTCCGCAGATAGAAGCTTCACCGTATGGAAGACTTCTTAGCGGTAGGAACAGGGGCACTCAGTCTACAGCACTGGTCGGTCACCGCACTCGTTGGGGCTCAGAATCCTGCTCTTAGCCTTCGGACCTTCCCAGCTTCCCTCCTTGGCTTGCAATGCCTGCCTTTCTTTTATTTATTAATAATTTCCCCGTGCCTGAGCCTCTGGGGCACGTGAGGACCCGACCCCACCGACCCCGCCCACGTCCACCAACCCCACAGACCC
>PVKA01046773.1:0-14740 GCA_004027165.1 Ctenomys sociabilis
AAAAAAAAAAGAAGAGCAAAGCTCCGAGGGGTGGAAAAAAAAAGAAGAGCGAGAGGAGCTCTGAAAGGACACCTGAATCCAGTGACCACCGCAGGTCTGAAGTTGCTACCTAGACTTCTGGGAAGATGAAACTGACAGCAGACACAAAGAATACTGTTGCATTGGCAAATGATTTAATTAACTGTCCATGCAGTTTTGTATCAATAATCAGTGCAAAGAAACTAAGAAATAAAGAAGCGGAAGCAGAAGAGAACAATTGACCATTATTAACTCCCAGAAGAACAAGTAATGCATTTACTCTAAGGCTCAACTCTGAAATTTACCCAGATAGAATGTGGTAATTCAATTTGTGAATTGTTCATAATCAAATTATGATGTAATGTAGATAAAGAAGTTGGAATGGGGAAAAGAGAGAGAGAGAGAGAGAGGGAGAGAGAATTGGAGACTGATAGGACACAGAGAGAAATTCTTATCCACCACAAGGGAAAAATCATATCTAAGAAGGAAATCAAGTGTTTTTAGAGTATGGAAATAATGCCAAAATAATGAACTAAAAGACATGAAAATATTGTGCTCTGGTGTGGAGCATCTAGGGCAGCTAGGAGTGGAACATATTGCCATTTTTTATAACAAGCATTGTAGAACTATTTGTTTGTTAAAATCAGAGGATGCAATAGCTTATGTCTAGATGTCCCCGCCAGCCCTCATGTGGTCATAGGCAGGGCTTTACAGAGGTGGCTGGACCTTGAGTGTGTGATTCTGGGATGAAGAGTGTGTGTTCAGTTTACCGATTGGTTTGGCATCCTCCTAGGTGGGCTTAAGGGAGCCTCACTGAGGGTGTGAGTGCTGCCCAGCCAAAGGCAGGCAGCCTGGGTAAATCATAAGGGACAGAGAAAGACCTTGTGTTGGCACCTTCTGCTGCTGCTTGTGTTGTCTAACGACTGCCATGGGCTGTCTCTCCTCTGTGATCCCGCTCTGCCATGTCATCCTGCTGTGGAATCAGTCAGCTCCAAGCTGAAACCTCTACAGGCTGGAAGCTAAACAAGCCTTTGCACATTTCACTTTGGATGTCAGGTATTTTGTCTCAGCATCAAAAAAATAACTAAGATGAGGATATATATAAATATTTGAAAACAGTCTTTAAAAGGAAAATTAAGAATTCTCAGGAAAACTCAGAAAAAGTAAAGCACTGAGCTGAGACTAGTCATACCATATATATATATATATATATATATATATATATATATATATATATATATATATGCTAGAAAAATGAAAGCAATTCTGGTTCATATACGTGGGGAATGAGCACAAAAAAGGAAAACCAAGAAATGACATAAATACTATGGAAACTGGCTACATGTTTAATGTTTAATATGGCATTCCTATTCAGTGGGCAAACTATCATTCAATAAGAACTGTTGTGATCGCCAGCATTACAGTAGTCCCTCACTTATTGGGCAGGTTATGTTCCAGACACCTCCATGATAAGTGAAAATCTGCCAAGTAGTGACATATTTATTTTAGTATATATATATATATATATTTTAAGGCTTGGTAACCCTTCTCACGCTCTTCTAAGCCTTTCCCACACTTCATAAAATATTTCTAATGGTCTTAACCATTTCTAAACTCATGAACCTATGTAATCTTAACAATGTATGAATACAGTATGTGTTGCACAATGCCATGATATAGTGAAAAATCTTCCATGAATAATTTAGATTAACATTTTTTGAAAACCTGTGAAACAGTGAGTCTGTAAAAGTCAAACTATGAAACAGCGAGGGACTGCTGTACATAAAAAATAAAAGTGGATTCCTGCATCACTCTTTACACTAATCCATAGAGGTTGGGGAATAGTTCAATAACAGACAAGCTTAGCGTGCACAAGATTCTGGGCGCAATCCCCAGCAGAGAGAGAGACAGCAACAGAGACAGAGACAAATGAAAGGTAGGAAGGAAAGAAGGAAGGGAGGGAGAGAAGCAGGGAGGGGAAAAGCAAAAGAGATAAAAGAAAAACTGTATAAGAAGTTACATTTTAGATCGTAATTTTGAAGTGATGATCAAAACACAAAAATCAAAAAGCCATAAATGTATTAAAATTTAGCTCTTTAATACTTGACAAATAATAACAAACCCAGAAAAAGCCATGAACTAGGCTGAAAGTAAACTAATGAGATGGAAAATGTATTTGAAAATGTATTTGTAGTGCATAAGTTGTACAGGGGTTAATATTTGCTTATCAGAGACATTATCAACCTGTTAGAAAATGAGCATCAACAAAAGTGAACAATCATTTAAAAAGATCATGCACTAGCGGTGAATTATAGTTAAATACTCATTAAAATGCTCAAGTTGATTACTCATGCAAATTAAAACAGAATTTCACTTTGGGCCTGCTATTTTGCAACAGCATAAAGATACAAGCACCGAGGGTTGGCAGGTAGTAGATGATTGGACAGCTCCCTGTGAATAATGAGAATATAAATTAGCTAAGTCTTTTTTGAAATTTTCTGAAAAAGCCATCCAAAGCCCTTTGATCTAGCAGTATTTCCAAAGGAAATAATCAGATTATTGTAAAAAAAAAAATATGTACACAAATAGACGCATGGCCCCATGTGTGCCAGGCAGACACAATCCAGCTACCAAGAGCGGGTTAGTGGAGTGAATTACGGAGCATATCAGCGAGAATATTGTGCAGCTAGAGAACGTTGTGGATTTATATTTGCTGACATGGAAACACATTCATGATGAACTGATGGAGTAACAAATGGACACCCACGCGGGGTGTGTGTGTGTGTGTGTGTGTGTGTGTGTGTGTGTGTGTGTGTGTGTAGCAGCTCTCTGGAACACAAGAGATGTCACAACGTGGTAGTGTGATAGTGTCTATGCCAGAGACATAGCTACTGGTCACCCTCCTGTCCTCATTTTTATTTTCTTTATTTTGAGAATATTAAAAATCCAAGGAGGAGAGAAAATAGCCTAAATCATTTTAACATGAATAGGGATCTGGAAATTCGAGGGTGCCAGGCAGGGAACCTATAGAGAAAAGAATGAAAGAAAAAAAAAGAAGACAACAAAATTCAGGATTTCTGGAGGCTTTTAAATTGATAAAATTGAGAATAGGCATTTTTTTTTCTCCATTTAGAATGTGAGCCCTGGATGAAGGCTTCCTAGGGGACCCTTCAGTGGCAGATTCTAGAAATCTTGTCACTTCAATGCTACTGTCTTTCATGTTTGTATAAGATTAGAATTCAAGGCAAACATCTTAGATATTACAAGTATCATTGACTTGATCTTTTTCAAAATAGACTGTGGGAAAAATGAACAATTTTCACTTGCTGTAAGCAATTTTGGATGTCACTTGGAGCCTGCCTCTCTGAATGAACTACACTTCTGCCCGGTGCTGGCTTCCCCTCATGAAGGCCACACAGTGCTGGACCTGCCTACCACCTTCAGGAGCAGCAGTGTCCATGGTGGCCAGGGGCCGGGGTCTCCTGGTCCTCTGCTTTGACGTTCAGCCGGCCACATGCTCTGACCACCCTCCCCTTGCAGCTCTTAGTGTGTAGCCATAGCAGCTCTGGCAGGCAGTCCCTCGCTGCACAGGCTGGGGCCACTGGAAGGCAGGATTCTACTTGCACAGGGCATCGCTGTAGCTGCAGCAGAAATCTGCACATCTGACCGCACCAAGGCCAGCACTTCCTTTTCCTGCTTGGCATCTCTGTCTCCTCTCTACTTCGTTTTACAGTTATAAAGATCTTAGCTCAGGAAAAGAAACCAAAGCAGAACTTGTCGATGTGAGGTACTTCTCACCAGCTCTGTGAAGCTCCAGCCCTCCATGTGATGCCAGGGATGCAGGCTCTTCAGCGAGGCCCCACCTATCCACTCTTACAAAGGGAAGCTGGGGGGCTCAGTCCCATGAAGGGACCAATAGGCAAATCCGAGCACCTCAGAATCGGAACTCAGAACTATAAAATATGTCGAGCTACATCTGATTGTCTCACTGGATAAATTTTTCTTGCTAAAAATAAAAACAATATTTATAAAGTGGGCCCCCATTTGGCCTCTCAAGAATCAGCTTCTCAGTTTGGCTGAGGTACAGCACTTTAGTCTCCAAAATGATGCCTGATTCCTTTCTCTCAGTTTGGAATTCTGTCCTTCCTCATAGGGCCTCCACCCTAAAGTATATACAGCCAGTATTTAGGTTTTCCATTTGTAAATTTTATATCCCTTGCTGTTAACTCTCAGGAGTTTAAAATGCATGTGCACACACACACGCAGATAAAAACTCTGCACCTAGAGAGCTGTTGATCATATTGAGTCAAATGTGCTTTTTAACGTCTTAGGAAATTTGAGTTTAAATTTAAGTCAATGTCATTCTTTTAGTATTAAACAGGCTAGACATGTGTTGCTTCTAGAAAACTGGACATCTTCCAGAGTATGTGTATATATGTTTTTATAAAATAGCTCCTTACTATTTTATCATAATATGTCATTTCTATGCCATATGTATCTATGATTTTTTTCTCCATAAATCATACGAGTCCAAAATAGATGAAATTCAGTATTTTGCTGCAATAAAAAAGAAAGCTTTTCTTTCTTCATTAAGAGTCTCTCAACATTCAGAAATGATGGCATTAGAGAGAGATTTATTTTTATTTGTTTTTGTTATAGGGTCTCGCTATGGGACTCATAGTGGTCCTCCTGTCTCAGTCTTCCCAGTACTGGGATTACAAGCATGTGCCACCATGCCCAGTTTCAGTGGCTGGCACAGCACTCTGGCACAGCATGTGGTACCAGGGATCAAGCCCAGATCCTGGTGTTTGCCAGGCTTAGATGCTGGGCTATCTCCCCAGCCCAGTCCAAGATGTTATTAAAGACTGAGGTTGGCTTTAGGAAGAATTGCTCTGGACACACAAAAATTGCTGAAGATGTATATAATTAGCAGCTCTTGTGACTTAATTAAATTATGAATTAGAATTCTTCTAAAATGGGTAGTAAGGAATCTCAGATAAATATATACTTCTTAGATGAAGAGATACAACTGGCAAATAAATGTATGAAAAAATGTTCAATATAATTGGTCATTCAGAAATGCAAATTAAAACAACACCGAGATTCCATCTCACCCCACAGAGAATGGCTGTCATCAAGAAGTCAACCAATGACAAATGTTGGAGGGGCTGTGGGGAGAAAGGAGCCCTTCCCATTGTTGGCAGGAGTGCAGGCTGGTACAACCACTATGGAAATCAGTGTGGAGATTCCTCAAAAATCTAGAATTGGAGGTCCCATTCAACTGTTCACCTCCTGGGTATTTTTCCAAAAGAATGAAATATAGCAATATGTGTGCACCCATGTTTATAGCAGCTGAATTTGCCATGGCTAAATCTTGGAAGCAAGATGCCCATCAATTGAGGAATAGACCAAAAACATGCAATACTTTTGTCCAATGGAGTATTACTCAGCTATAAAAAGATAAACTCAAGGCTTTTATAGGTAAATGGATGCAGCTAGAGACCATATTTATAAGTGAAATAAATCAGACTCATGTACAAACGTCACATTATCTTGCTTATGTAAGAACTTGAGAGAGTAAATACAGTTGAAAGGTACAATAGATACTGTGAAAGGGTAAGAATATGTTCAAAAGGAAGGAACAACTGGGAGGAGAAAAAAAGGGAAGAGAAAGAAAGAGAAGAAGATATATCTATGTATCCATATAAGATAGCTTGGATCGCTGTACTGCTGACTTCTGTTCTATCGAAAGGGGAAGCAGTGCTTAGGTTTTTGTTTTTCTTTTTAATTGCTTATAAGTTTCTTAAAACCAATTTTGCCTGTTTATATTTGGTAATCTGAACAACTAATTTGAGGATAACATTATGCAATATAAGAACCACTGTTGAATTCCATATTATTTTGTTTAGGGAAATTCTGTATAGTTTCTAATGTTTTCTTTACTACTTTTTAATCCCTTCAAAGAATAAAAAAAAAAAATTAATGGCTTAAAGAATTTTCTGCTGTGACAGAACTTGCGCTACGATTACCTCTGATCAGTATTCCCTGCCATTCATTTCTTTTGAACTCAACATTCTTTTCTGAACTTTTATTCCCTTCTAGCAGAGAATTAATTTCCTTTGCCCAGGGTGAGAGGAGCCAGACAGACAGCTCAGCAGACTGAAGTGCCTGCTTATGCAGAGAGATGGCCACTGAGACTGGGCATGGTGGTGCGTGCCTGTAAGCCCAGCACTTGGGAGGCTGAAAACAGAGAGTCACTATGAGTCTAATCCACATAGTGAGACCCTGTCCTAAATATATTAAAAAATAATAAATAAAATAAACAAATGAAAAAATAATAAAATGTGTAGTAAGGTATATGTGGTAATTTAATATATAAGAGCATTTCAGGCAAACTGGTAATAAAACAACATGAAATCAGATATATCAAGAATGGGCTAAGTGCATATACACACTTGACTTATTTATGAAAGGAAATACATTTGATTATATAAAACTAACATTTCTGATTTGGATAGTATTTCAGCAACTTTTCTTCCAGGATTTTAATATTTGATTTTCATTGTTTTAAAAAAGCATTTAACATAACCACTGTCTGCACTATCTCTGATTTAAGCAATATGTGATTAACCCGTGTATAAATCAACCAAACTGTATCACACAATTATATACAAATACAAAAGGTCAATGAAAAGAAGTACTTACTCTTGGACGTATATTTTCCTATAAGAGAGGGAAAAAAAGTAAATTCATGTAAAGCCACATATTTGAGGAAATATATAAACATTATAAATCTTTCAAACTGAATTATGAAAAATAAAAAATAAGTAATTCTTGAGAAGTTTTGGCAGACTCAATCTCATTATTTTATAACAGTGTCTCTAAAGTCTCATTTCAGTATACTTAACATTTTTGCTTCATATTTTACATAAAGACTGTTCACTTAGAGTCAATAAATTTTGATAATTTGAAAATGAATTTAAACTTACATTTTTGTTCATATTGTGAACAGATCTAATAGACATAGTAATGAGAGAAAGCAAGGTCCTAAGAGCCTGGCAGGGTGGTGCACATCTATAATCCTGGGACTTTGGGAGGCTGAGGCAGGAGGCTCACAAGTTTAAGTCTAGCCTGGCCAGTTTGTTGAGTTAATGTCTCAGAATCAGAAGGTGTTGGGAATGGAGGTCAGTGCAGAAGCCCTGGGTTCAATTCTCAGTGTGTAATGGTAAAATGTTACAGGAGTACCAAACAAATGTGGAATTTGCAGAACACTATTATGAAATGCTCTCTAGTATCTCTCTAGCTTTTTGCAGACTGTAATCAATTTCCCTGTTAAATGTGTAATTCTCAAAAAAAGCCTCCACAAATGTTACCAGTTTTTGCAGCCCCCATTTTGCAAAACCTGTCTCTGCAATTCCTTCTACTCCATTTTGTCATGGCCACCTCTACCCAGTCTCTAGCTCCCCTGCGGGCAGGCACCTTGCTCCCTTCCCTCCCAATGGCTGCCTTCCTCTGGTCTCCCTTGTTCTCCCTCCATGTGTCCACCTCCCTCCCTGTCCCTGTCCTTTCCCTCGCCCTACCTCACCCATGCTCTGATGCCATTCCCTGCTTTATTTCTCTCATAGTGACTCTCCTGTTTCTAGCCTCCCCAGTGCTGGGATTACAGGCATACGCCACCACTCCTGGACTTGGTTACCTGCTCAGCACACCCTGGGGTCGGGGCCGGTGCAGCACGTGGGACCTGGGATCAAACCCTGGTCTCTGCATTTGCCAAAGCAGGTTCTTAGTCCACTGAGCTATCTCACTGGCCCTACACATGTCTTTCTTTCTTTTCCCTTTGTTTTTATTACTGGGAATCAAGCTCAGGACTTTGTGCTTGCCAGGCAGGTTCAGTGCTGCTGAGCTCTGTCACTGGCCTCTTATTTCTTTTACACTGGATTCATCCACTGCTGTAACCTCAGTACCTGAAAAGCAACACCTGTGGGGGCTAAAAACATTGTCAGGTTAAGCACTCAACAACAAAAACATCCAGTCTATTCAGGTGAAATTTAAGTAATAAGAGAGATGAAAGTTGTTCTATATAAGCCTCACATGGATATCAAGAAATAATAATCTTGTATAAAATATGATCAGTGTGATGTTTTCTTTTCAATCTTCTGTAATACAATGTTTTCTGTATTAAAAATTTTTATAACGGCAACTCATAATGATAGATGATGTTTCTATGTTCGGTGATCAAGAAAAAATTAAGGATAACTACCTATACTCAACTTCATAAATTTTAAAAAGGATTTGATATGGTAATAAAAATAATCTCAGTATTCCATATAAATGAAAGTTATAGGTATACATGTGTTTAACTATGAGTTCCTTCATATTAAGTGTTTTATATGAATGGACTCTTAGGTCTCTTGAAGTAACCAGTTTTTCCTGCCTCTAAGACCTCCTAAAGGTGGAATTCAAGCTCAGAATTATGTTCTTTAAAATCAGTGGTTGTCATAACTTTAGGGAATTATTAATGGCTTAGAGAATTTTCTGCTATAATGACAGTACTTACCCTACCATAACCAGTATTTCCTGACATTCATTTCCTTTGAGCTCAACATTGTTTCTCAAACTTTTATTCCCTTTAGACAGGGAATTTCCTTTGCCCAGGGTACTTTCAATCATCAGAAAATTTCAAGGAGGTAAATCTTTAAAAAATAAAAATTTCCACGGAAACCAGAAATAATCAATTTGAACATTTAGGAACCAATATGCATATTTTGATGCTCATAGTTTTCTTGCAACTACTGCGTGAGGGTAGGTGTATAAATTTTCATTCTCTTTCATTTACTTTAATCATTTAACCTAGGCATTGTAACACAATTAAACATTGTATTCAGTGTGGCATATAACATTTTATTAAAAAAAAAAAAACTAAGACATTTTCAAGCCTGCTGTGTTGGCCCTGCCCGTGGGGTGCACTGAGATAGCAATTGAGACTGGACGTGGTGGGGCACATCTGTAATCCTAGCTCTTGGAAGGCTGTAAACAGGCAGATCACTGCAAGTCCCATCTAGTAGTGAGACCCTGAACACTCTGTAAACCCTTCCCTAAAATAAAAAATAAAAAAAAAAAAAGTTTTCGATAGAGACACCCATAACTTGTAGGGAAGGCACATTGCATTAAAACATTCCCTTTTTAATTTACTCGTAATTTTTAAAACAATCTGTTTTAAACTAGAACTTTCCGAAGTCTAATCCTAGCCAAAGAAAATTCAGGAAAGAGGAAGTTAAAATGTGCCTATTTGCCCTTTTATGGGATAAAGTGATTTAATACACCCTTGACTGCGCCTACTCACCTCGCGGCTCATTATAATTTCACTCACGATTCAAGGCTTTTATGGGGCTGTTCCTAAAGGGCTGTGCATCATTGTTCAATTTCCAAAAGTGATTTTAATTTTTTACTTTGAACTCACCATTTACAAAAATAAGCATAAAGTGTGGTGAATGAATTGAAATTAATTCCTTTAGATTCTGCATTGCATGGGCTTCTAGATTTTCTGAATGGAAAAACTACAAGAGAGAAGTGTCCAGGTGTCTAGTGGTTAAGGTTTTCCTCCCGGGGGTTGAGGTGCCCTTGGATAGGAGGTAAATACGGATAAGTTTATAACAATTCAGCAGAAAACTAGCAGCGTGTGTTCCATCTACCCCTAAACTTAAGAGAGGCTCTTTCTTTCTTTTTCTTTTACAATATAAACAGCTTTCTGGGACCTCTGAAATGTATCAGGGACTTGTGTGCTACTTATAGCTAGAAAAACAGAAAAGGGAGGCACCAGACAGGCTATTCTAATTATAGCTCTGCTTGCACTAATAGCCATTATATTATCACTTTCTTCTTACAACTAGAAGCCTTAAATAACCCCAAGGAACCAAAGCAACCAGATCTCTTGCGAACAGCTTCTATATTTCTAGAGTCTATTAATGGAATATTGCACATAATTAGGGAACATTAATGCCAGGCTGTAACCAGTTGTGGGTAAATAAATAAAAACTTGCAAGCTTCTTATTTGCGGGCTATAGACGTAGACGCACAGAGCACTTCTGGGAACCTTTACAGTCTTCCTTAAATTGCTGCATAGATTAACTTGATGAAAAAAAGCCCATTGCTTTCAGGACCATGTCCAATGAATACTGGGCCAATTTCTCTCTCTAAAGAAGTGGGGGTGGTAGAAGAGAAGATCCTGGGCTGGACTGCAAGTGATCCCTTTCTTAGGGGCCTGCAGGGAGTTTGGGGGAAAACACAAGGATTTCATTGTTACAACACATCCCAGGGAGGGTTGGAGGACGTATGCAACCTAGAAACACTGCCCTCACATTTTGGAAAAATTCAAAATTTCTTTCTGGATCCTAGTGCTATTTTCTCATTTTCATCATAATGGGCTTCAAAGAATAACCAAAGGTTCCAAGCTTTAATCTATTACAGAGCCAACATGCTTTTGGAAATTAGCCTTGAACCTCAGCCCCTGGTGCCCTACTTAAATTAACTCTTGACTTGTTATTAAGCATTTCTGATGGGTTTATTTATCTCCCCAACTAGAGTTTGTGTTTCTGGGAGGCAAGTACTATATTTATATATTAAAAGTATGTGTATGTAATTTCAATGTTATCTGGCAGTCTTAATAAATATGTATTAGGCCCCTATAAGCATATTTTAATTTTGGTTAAGATGCAACCTCAGTGCTTTAAAATCCACTTTAGCTTCTGGGGCATCAAACCGCCTCTCTCATGGCTGTTGCTTCCAACCACATTTCCCTCCTCATGGAAGAAAACCGAGGCTGCACCTAATACTCATTAGCAATGGCTTGGGCTGGGTGTTTTAGCCACTAGGAAAAGGCTGAATGACAGTAATAGCTTTGACTGATTGCTTGGCAAGGGAAACCAAGCCCTCAGGTGTTGCAGACTTTCTCTGGCCTATAAACCTGTTTGAAAACCTGTTTCTCAGAATTTAAGGCTCAGTTCAATTGAGGTCAGTATTACAGTAATGTCAATAATTCCACAGCTGTCAGCCCTCGGGCAGACCAGCACAATTCATCATTAACTTTATTTCCATGGGAAGGCAACTTTTGGGAAAATAGCTCTAACTTAAACTATTTCACTTTGATTTGCTTTACCCTAAGAAATAGTTCTGCCAATACAGCTTCCTCTGGACTTTGTGGTTCTAAGTGTTAACACCTTCTAGTGGGTACATTTATTCCCCAAAATCAAAACAGCTCTTAAGATACAGAAGTCAGGGCACCGTAGGACAAAATAACTCAAAGCTTTCAGAAAAAGATCAAATATTGCCATTGGATCTGAAAGTAATTTTCAGTAATTGATACCTGATGAGATTTCAAAATTGTCTCTACCCTTTAAAGGGGTATGAGACTGAGCTAGAGGGCCAGCAGTATTCACACAGTGTCTGGCTCTTCCCCTCAGGGTGTCAAAGCTTAAGATTAAATAACCTAATGTCCATCCTCCTGGGGAGGCGAGTCCAGTTCTGAGGAGCACATGTCCTAGTAGATCAACATGCCCTGCCCAGCCCAGGACTCTCCATGCCTGGGTTGCGTTTGGGTTGATGACTCAAGAGGCTAGATTTTCATTTGCTACATTGATTTCTTCTGTTTCTAGAAACCAAAGAAAGAAAAAGATTCAAGTTAATCATTATTGGATTGGATATTGCTACTTGCTTAAGATAGGAGAAGTGTTCATCCCTATGAAGGATTTCATTATTTTTCCCCGGGGGTCGGGAGGGAACTAGCTGTACAGTTAGAGGACTTTGATCCTTGCATGTTGACTTATTGAGATAAATACAACTTCAAACTTTAATGTTGTTCTAAGCTGATGTTAGCACCAACCTAGACAGAACATAGTAAGAGGCATTTAAGTGGTGCTGACTGTGATGTGCTATATTTAGGAGTTAACTGACAATCATGCTGAGTTCTTTTTGAGTTGAGCATAAAGTCCAACTTATTTTTGCTTTCTTAGCATCCAGACCTATGCTTGCTACTGCAAAAACACTACACAACAATTTAGTGCTTGAATATTTTGTTCTCCATGATACAAAAATGAATTAGAAAGTTGAAATGTCTTTATGGCCAGTAGCGGGCAACCAAGTGGAAATTTCATTCATTCATTCTTTCATTGAAATTCACCAGCCCCCTGTAAGCCCTGCTTTAGATCTAATCCTGTCTGGAAAAGCTTCCCTAGAGAAGTCTCTCTTTCTCTCCTGATTTCACTTAAAGGCCTCTCCAACTTCTGGCACCTCTGCCCTCTGCCTCACCTTCAGAGGACAGTGTTCAAGGGAGGTGTTTGGAGCAGTCGGACTGGTGTGCACCTGTTTACACACCACAGGTCTCTGTCACTTGTCCCTGGCCTCACGTAGTCATGCGTAGCAAAATTCAAAGAGAACAACAGGGCAAGATGCGGAGTCAAAGAATAACATTCGCGTTCAGAGTCAGGAGGCCCAAGCTGTACACACAATAAGATATCGAAGTCCTCCCAAGGCTTCACTTGGCATGCCCGATTCTGTGTGTATTAAAAAATGTATCAAATGGAAATGAGAAGTCCGGACATTAATTGGTGGTAAACAGCATGGTTTAAAAATCCTACTCATACTTTCTTCCATGTTTTGGATTTTTATAGTGAATGGTTATTTCCTCCAAAATTGTATGCTGTGAGGCACCCTCCCCAGTTCTGGGAGGTGGGGAAGGAAGGTAGAGCCAACTGTTCTGACACTGATTGCCAGTGTCTTTTTATGACCGACCAAGCATCTTGGGGAAAGAGGGGGCCACTTGGGGTTCACACGACACTCTGAATTCTGTGAGCACAGGGCCCAGTGTAGCCCTGAAACCGTGTGGAGCCGCCAAGGTACAGTAGCTTTAAGTAGGATTTTCCTTCTAGGCTTTATTATTTTGATATTGCACTTTTCTCTCACTATCATGCCTTGAATCTTCTCCATGTTATTTTTAGTCAACCTTTCAAGGAAGAAAAAAGTGGATGCAGCCATCTGGCAGGGCTGTGGTCCCTCCAGTGGGCCCAGAGCAGAGCACCCGGAAGCCTCACAGGCCCGGCATAGCGTGAGACCTTTCCTGCTTTCTCTGCCTGTGGCCCGGCAGGGCACTGAGTGGATGCTTCTGGGTTGGCCTGGCTTACTTTAGGGACTGTAGACAGGGGTCCATGTGTTGCGTCAGCTCCTCCTCCTTCTCGCAGGACTCCAGCATGCTCTGTGCCTCGCCGTGCTGATAGCAGTAGATCTTATAAATCTCTTCCAGCGGCCCTTTAATCTGCAAGAACACATCTCCTGGAAAACACAAGATGCAGCCAGTGTCATTAAATCAGACCAAGTCAGCACCTGGGATGTTCATTATTCAAAAGGTACATTAGCACTGAGAAGTTTTGCCTCTCTTCTTCCCTTCCTCCTCTTTGTTCCTAATTCTTCCCTCCCTCCCTGTCCTTTCTCTTTCCCTCTGTCTTTCTTTCTTTCTATCTTCCCACTTATAAAACAGAGGATGAAGGCTTAAAGGAAAGTTGGTTTTCGCAGAGCTGACTACCCACCAGGGTGGTCGTCGGGGTGGTGGTTCAGACACCCACACTATCACATTGGCACTGGCACTTGGGCAAGTTATTATAACTTCCTGAGTCCATTCCTCACCTACCAAGTTGTTGTTGTAATTACATGCAGTTTCATAGGATTGCTGTAAAATGAGTGCTAGCAAGCCTAAAGTCAGCGTACAGGAAGTACACACTCACCTTCTAAAATGGGACTGTTTTGTTAACTTTCTAGAAGAACAAGAGGAGGAATTTTAGGTACTGGGTCAGTGATTTTTCACTGTTTCCCAGGGTCTCCGAAAGGCAAGCTGTAGAATTTAGAGCAATGAAATATTTTCTTATATGTGATAAAGAGAAGCCATAATTTGATTCTTTATAAAAACTAATTGGGTAATACTGTGAACCAAGATTATGAATGTATTTTCATGAAGCAACTTGAGCTAACTCTATCTAGGCATATAATGAATCTTCTGATCTTATGACAAAACTGGGTCTATAGATGGTGGATTAAGTCGATATCGGAGGATAGCTTGATTGAATCATTATTACATCACTTTAAACTGAGTAGCCAGTACCTACCTCCAACCCAGCACTGTGTGAGATGATTTGGGGGCTACAGAAAAGATATGCGACAGTATCTGCTCTCAAAAGGATTGGAGATTTGAGGTGGAAGGCGATTTGGAGGCTGAGTTGACTGACAGGAATATGGTCCTGTTTATCTGGACCTGTCATGGTAACAGGGAGTAGCCCTTCCTACAGATACACAAATGTTTTTGTCCCTAGGGTTGTGTACATGTGCTATGCACATTAACTGCTTCCTTCCCTATATGCAAGGTGGAATAAGAGGTTGCCACCCATACTGACCAAGAATGAACAAGTCCCATCTGACACAAATCAATGCCCTTCCAGGGGCACACAGCAAGGACCATTGCTCTGTGGTCCTTGAGTTTTCCCCCCACATTCAGAGCTCCACCAGACCACCCACCAGGGGATGCAGCTGAAATGGACATTAATCTTGAGTCACAGATCAGGGCTTGTGTGGTGACTTTGGGATTGACAGTTTAAAAACCATTCAAGCCACTTTTCTCTATATCATTCATAAAGTGGAAAGAACAGTAGCTACACTGCTAAGAACTAAATGGCCTGACAGA
>PVKA01046774.1:0-14721 GCA_004027165.1 Ctenomys sociabilis
AAAAAAAAAAAAAAAAAAAAAAAAAAAAGAAAGAAAACTTTTGGATAAAAGAATCATAGGTTCAAGAAGCCACTAGGGGGAGGAGTCTCAGCAGCTGCTGCCATGGGAGAGGAGAGAAAGGACGAAGCAGCCAAACCACAGCTCACCTTTCCTGAGTGTGACCACGTGGCAGGCTACAGTTACGCCCCACACCTTCATCCTCACTCAGGCCTCCCCTCCTGTGCGCTGGGGATACCCACACTCCAACTTACCAAGACTTGCGCAGGGTAAGTGTCTCTTTTTTTCCACAGCTACCATGATGTAGAAACAGTTGTAATACTTCAGACACTCCAGCTCCATCATTTGAACTCCTCTGTATTTATTCTCTGTGAAATAAATAGTACACCGAAAAGCAGCTTCTCTTTTTTTTGGGGGGTGGGCAGTAAACCTCAGGGAACACTCACCTTAAAGAAATTAAAAAAAACAAACAAACAAGAATTAAAGTTGCTCCCAGTTTCTAAGGATTCCAAATGCCCAAGGTAAGAACAAGCAACATCAGCCAACCCACAGATCAATAGAAACCCCAGCTCTCAGTGCGCATTTTCTTTGGCTTTCTCCTGGCTTTAGATGGAACTCACTCCGAGTAACTTGCTGCCACTGATACCTTTCGTGTTAAGATAGATGAAGGTGGGGGGCAGGTCAGACACGCGGAACTGAGTGCTGAGACAGGGTACTTGGAAGGAGCATAGTGAAAGTCTGTTGCATCCAGATGGTGGATGTGTATCTGAGGTCCGCAGCCCACACAGGCTGCACACGGAGGTTTGCATGAGAATGGAAAGCCCAACACAGGCACAGACGCGGTGGTGCACACCGTCAGGTGGTGCACACCAAGACAGAAAGGCTGAACCTGCCTTGGCAAATTAGCAAAATGCTATCTCAAAATTAAAAAAGAAAAATAGAAAAGGACTGGGAATGTAGCATAGTGTGAGAGCCCTGGGTTCAGCACGCATGCACTCACTCACACACACACGCAGCACATTCAAACCTGTCATGCCTGCCCATTCCATCCATCTAGACATGGTCCCCACGGTTTTTGTTTTTCTTTCAATTTTGTTTTTCCTAAGCTCTTTCCACTTCCAGTTCCTAATCTCTTTCCACTTCCAGTTCTGCAGAAGAGAACGATGCTCTTACTCCACCCCAGTCACGCTTCGACGTGGTAAAATTCAGTTCAGTTTTAGGCTGGAAGCAGCCTAAAACATGTTATGAGAGCATGAGGCCCCAGCGTGTTCACTCACTCTCTTCCTTTCGGCTGACTCCCAGGATGTTGATAGAAATCAATCTTTAATAGTATCAGACAATAGGAATAGCTTTCAGGCTGCCCTGGACCAGGGTGCAAGAAGTGGCACTGTAATGTGTTCATCAGAGGGTGTCAGACACTTGCGCATGCGCAGCAGCTAGCCCATGGACCACTGTCCCCAGCTCTCTGGGAACTCTTTTTACAAGCAGATTATATTTGTGAGCCCGTCAGCACAATGGCGCAATTGTAGCAGCACATGGTCTCATTACTCCTGGAACTAAGATTGAGAATGCGCAGCCAACAGAAGACCTCCTCTGTCTCCAAGCCTCCTGTTACCAGCTCCTAACTCACGTACATCCTGACCCTTAGTGGACGGGATTTTATTCAGGGCAGTGGGAACAGTGTGTCACTGAATCATCATTTCCTTCATTTCTGCAGAGTTCCGAGCATGAAGAGCAGAAAATGAGGTCCTCTGAGGCTCGCGCCAGACCCAGGACACACAACCATTCTTTCATCTTCCCCACCAGGAAGACAAGACCATTCACATTTTAATTTTTGTGGAAATGTTCCTTGCTTGACTAGGTGTCCTTGGTTCTCTGAGAAGACAGTGGTAGTCCAAATCTGCCCTCTAGTGGTCAATAAGAATTTAAAGCATGAAAATAGGCAAACCCCTACTGAACAGGATGATTTTGACCTTGCTCCATATCCTAAAACTGTTGAACAAATTTAGATCTTGCCAGTATTGCTCCTTGTAAACATGCAGACAGTGTCGCTAAAAATATATGTTTTCTTCACATATATGGCTGATGTTTGGGGCGGGGGAGCATCAAGTAACATGAAAATCACTGGGCTTAGCATCAGCTGCACACGGCATGGAAGAATCATGAGACTTTGGTTGCCTTGCACCTCAGCTTTCTCCTAGGTCAGAGTTCAATAACAGTAAGTGCATCATGGGAATGTGGCACAGATCAAGGACATTTTAGGACAGATTGTTTACGTAAGATTGCTCTTGTACACCAGGGAAACATGGTCCAGTTTGAGCATTGAAACTCAGCAACCTTACTGCGTTGGTTGAAATCCATCTCTGCCATTTGCCATGCATACGACCTAGAGTATATTTTCTGAACATTCTGCCTCATCTGCCTGATCTGTTACCTGAGGATGGCATATTTGTCTCTAAAGGTTAACATTACGAGCACCCAGTAAGTTAATGTTTGCAAAATGGTCAGAACAATACCTGCAACACGCAAAATACTTGTGGAAAAAGTCATCATCTCCCTGTCAAACTAAAAAAGTGTGTGCTTAACAAATGATTAACAAAGAGTTAAAAAACAAGACAAAGAGTTAGAAGCATGCATGTTGTTGTTTATGATCTAGAAAGATTATAACAGTACAAGCTAAGACTTAAGAGCACTACCTATATAGTTCCATATTTTGCAGTGATAAAATCTTATATTTATCACGTGTTGCCAATTCAGCTTTTATAACCACCCATATAAGGAAGGCTATTCTTATCCCATGGTTCCCTGCAGCAACCCCAGAGCCTGGAATGGTGCTGCCACACAGTAGGTGCATAATGAACTGAGGCCCAGAACTACTAAGCACGTGTCAAAGATCAACACATTAGGGAGCCACTGAAATGAAATGTAAAATCCAATCTGTGCTTTCAGATTTTAACTGCCATGGTGTAGGTGCTGCAGCAGTGGAAGAAGACAGGTGGTCAAAGAAGGAAAGCTGGTGTGTGTGCCATGGAGGCAAGTGGCTGAGAACATGAGGATTTTGGGAGGAAGGGGAAAAGGGAGATGGTCATTAAAAGAAGACTGTCATAAAATTAAGGAAAAGACAGGGTGAAGATAAAGGCATATAGGGCTGGGGAGATGGCTCAGTAAAATAAGCACTTCCCTGGCAAGCGCAAGGGTCTGAGTGCAATCCCCGGTTCCGCAAAAAAAAAAAGACAAAAGCATACAGACAGAAGCCCAACTCCAATCTTCAGAGACATGGACTCGTATAGTCTGCCTATAATTTAATCAGATTATATGAATGGTTTTGTTTTGATATAATTATCTGAGTTCTAACAATTGACATTGTATACTTTTATATTTAAAAAATAATTTTTGAAACGATGCAGAATTTCAAAACAAGATTATAGGAAATTAACAATGGTTGCTACGTTACACATTGTTATCTTCAAAGTAGTTGTTCAGATGATCAGATATAGACATGAAATATTGATCTAAAAGTAAGCATTAACTGTTTTCTATAAATAGAAAATTAATAGTATAATTATCTTAGCTATCATATGTGTGTGCATGTATATTTTTCTTTTTTTCTCCTTTCCACTGACAGTTAATGAAAAATTATTTGCCCTCTAGTACTTGAAATACAAGTGAAAATGAAAGCCTTTTAAAATCTTGATAGATGATTATGTCCTGAGATTCAGTTTTCAGTGTAATCTGTCCACCAGACTACAAATTTATGCCTAAAACTCTGTTTAAAAATCTTTAGAAGATACATTAAAAGTTCTTCCCCTTTCATGAATATGAAACTTACTCAAAACAAAACTAAGTTTGGAACAAAAGTAACTCTCTACCTGAAATTCCCAATGTAAAAGCAATCCAACAAAATAAAAACTATGTGTATCGCTAAAATTTAAAAAGCAACGTCACTCCCATATACCTGTGAATTCCATTGTAAAATATGGAAGTAGTTTTCTAAATGCCAGAAAAGGATCTAAACACTAAAAAGCCCATCCCCCTGGATTCAGCTCCCAAAGTGTAAGACATCCTAGAATTTAATCTTTCATAGTTCTCCTCATGATTGTCTAAATTTGGTTTGTGAGAACATGGTCAACTTTTCAATACTCTCCAGTTCAGTTACTCAGACATGCCAAAGCTCTATACACAACTGACACCTGACATCTCTTGCATCTCAAAGTGTAAACGAAGCACGACATTTCAATTAAAAAGAAACAGTGAAGATAATTACAGTAAGATAAAATTTTTCAGGGAGACCAGTACTATAAAGTTTGCTTGAAAAATTACCTAAACAAAATGAAGGGTCACAGTTCCCAAATCACTGAAAGAGTCCATGCAACTTCAAGGGCTGTGTCCTGGGGACTTACAATAACATAATGCAAAAATAAATCTGCTCTCAAAGTTCCAGAATCTCTAGGTTGATTTTTTCAGGGGCACAATGTGCTGTGTTCTAAGATAGTACAAGGGTAAATATGGCTTCCTTCTTTTAAGTACTGCTAACAGCACGTAGCAGTTTTTAAGTTATTGCTTAAGATGTCAGTATTTTTCAATGTATGATTTAAGATTTAATAAATATGTTAAAAATAGAATATCATGGGGGCCGGGGAGATAGCTCAGGAGAATAAGTGCTTGCTCAAGGGGATGAGTTCAGTCCCTGTTCCACCAAAAAAAAAAAAAAAAAAAAAAAAAAAAAAAAAAAAAAAAAAAAAAGAATATTATCCATGATGCCATACACTTATGTGCAGTAGGTGATCCTAGTCAACAACAACATTGTATTTGCATAAAATTTTCAATAGGTTGAATATCCTTTAAAATTACAATTCAAAGGGATGTTTATAAACAAAAACATGAGAAGCATACCCCAGGAAGAGGAAGAGGGAGAAGGAGAGCTCTTTATATTGTGTGCAGGCTGCTCACCCTAAGTTGTATGTAGCACTGACACCCTTAATCCCAGCCCTGGACCACGCATCAATCACAAACTCAGCCACTTCTGAAAAACCCACCACCCATGACTACACGTGCCTTTGGGGGAACATCTAGAAACAAAACATCATATTGTGTCCTTGTGCCCCCCAGAATCATATATATTCCTTTACACAAAAGGCATTTAATTTATCTCTAAGAGTTGCCAAAGTCCTAACGGTTTCAGCATTGCTTAAAATTCCAATCCCAAGTCTCTGAGATATAGGCAAACTCTTCACTTTAAGACGCTATACAATGAAATGAAAGTTAAACACTTCCAGCATTCAATGGGACAACATAGACATTTCCATTCCAAAAGTTCCAAACAGGGGGACCCAAAAGATTGGTACCAAAATATGCCCAAAGCCCAGGAGGGCAAACAAACGTCCTTTAGTTCCATGTGGAGCATCAGAAGCAATCATGGAAAGATGTGCACTCCACAGGGTTTGCCTGGCTTTGCTCCTAAAGCACTTCCAGTGGTTGTAGCTCCACACTCCTCTCTTGGGCCTGCTCTGCTCTCTCCTTGCAGTTTTCCTCCGACAATCCACCATCCTGGCTTCTCCAAAATTCTGAGGTTTGTACTGCACCTTGTCTTCACACTCACAGCTCGACACACCACTCCTTCAAGGGCACAGCACCAGCCTCCCAGGCCGTCTGAAATCTGGGTGGCCTTACCGACCCCACACCTTTTCCATTCTGCATGCACCTAAGGCCAATGCCATGTGGGTGCTGCCAGGGTCTGCTGCCAGCAGGAGCCACACATCCTCTTCCCTGCTTTAAGTGTTGAGTGCCTGGATCACTGAATCCTCGGAATCCGTTTCCAAGAAACACATTCTTTAGGCCACCACATTCTGGAACATGGTGCTCTGCAGCTTTCTTCTCAAAGCAAAGTCTTTCACTTTTGCAATTATGAAGCTATAAGTGGTGGAGTCTTCCTGCTTCTTGTGATGCCTTCAGGTCCTCTTTTCTATTCTCCTGTTCTTTTTCAGCAGTTGAAATCTCTTCTCTATCTTTGCAGACAACACTTTTACTCAAGCTTTCTTTTTGGCCAAACTCATAATGTTTTAAATCATTCCTCTGGGCTCTTTGCTCTTGATTTTAAGCATTGATTTAGATAAAAAGCCTCTGATAGTAGCCATAGCATTTCTTCAACATTGTACTGCCTTGACATTTCTTCAAAAAGATTAATTAGTTTGCTGTTCCTAATCTCATTCTCAGGCAAAGTTTCTGGCAGGAGGAAAAGACAGACAAACTTTCTGCCAAGCCATAACACACACTGTCTGGAGTCCAGCAGCCAATCTAGTCCTTCTTCCTGATAGCGCTCTTGAGCCTTATTTTACTGGCAGAGTTTCTATCAGCCTTCTGGTCTTCTGAGCTCTGGCCACAGTCACCCATACAGAACATCAGAAGGCGCTCCAGCTCGACTTTCTTCAGCCAGTATCTCCAACCATTTACAAATTCATCCCATAAGCTAGTCCCAAAGGCTCCTGAATCATGGTGTAGTCACAGCAAGAACCCCATTGCCCTGGCACCAAATTCTGTCTTACTTACATTTCTCTCATTGCTGAGACATAAAACCCAACAACCCAAGTTAAAGAAAGGTTTATTAACCTCACACTCTGTAGAGGCTTCAGTCCATAATCATCTGGTTCCAAAGCAGCATGGTATATGGCAAACGGGCAATCATTCATGGCAGTGGAAGGCAGCAAAAACAATGAGAGAAAAGGAGAGAGTGTGTTCTTTTGGTCCTTATATAATATACAGGCCACCCACCCCACCTTAATCAAAGCAGTGAACCATGAAACAGTTACAAACTCTAGATTCACTAATTTCTGAAGATTCTACTCCCCCCCCCACCAAGACTACCTGAAGCTTCAGGGCGCTATCTAGACAAAAACTATGATAGTAGGGCTTGAGAGAAGGTCTCACTATATGGCTCAAGCTGGCTTCAGACTCATACAGTGATCCTTCTCTCCTACCTGTGATGGTATTATAGGCAAGTGCCACCATGCCAGGCTCAACTGTTATTGTTTTTTGTTTGTTTGTTTGTTTGTTTGTTTTGGCAGAACCTGAGATTGAACTCAGGCCCTTGGGCTTGCCAGGGAAACACTTATTCTACTGAGCTATCTCCCTGGCACAATTGTTATTGTTTTAAGGCATTAAATTTGAGTAATTTTAAAGGGTTATATAATGGCAACATAGTAACTAGCTAAAATGGGGATCACATTGGAATTTACAAATTAATGGATAGAGAAGAACCAAGAAGCAAAACCTGTCAATAGAACTATGAAAAGGGGAAAAGAATAATCAATAGATATAAAATGGAATGAATAAAACCAACTACAAAATTTGTAATAATAAATGTAAATAGGCAGAAGACAAAACTTTTAGCTTCTGTCAAAACTCAAATGCAGAAATTTTGAAAATAAAAATAGCATACTTGAAATGACAGGGAGAGATTGACATTGAAGAGCAAGGTATGCTAGGTAAAAAATAAAAGACATGGGAAAACAAAACTGATGATATTGAAAAAATCAATGCCAGATGCATCAAACAAAATAAAAAACATATTTGTAAACATAAAAGGGCATGCATTCCACAGTTTTAATTGAGCTTCCTTTCTGGCCAAACTCATAATGTTTCAAAGCATTCTTCTGAGCTCTGTGCACTTGAATCTCAGCATAGATCTGGATAAAAGCCCCCAACAGGAGCCATACTATTGCCTCAACATTGGATTGCCTTGACACTCTGTCTGGATAAATCATATGATAGCAACAAATTGTCCTAAAAGTTTTAGTGGATTAGCATAATAATTTTATGCTTTATTGAAACACTGCTGCAAGTCTGAAACCTTTGGAAGGCAGTGATGCCCACACAGTGCTTATCAGCACATGCTTCTGTACACCGTGGCAGGAGAAAAGTCACAGCAACACTGAAATGAGTTAGCCCTAAATACATAACCAGTTCCATTGCCATGCTGAGCCTCGAAGCAGAGAATGTGCAGCAAAAGTCTTCTCAGGTGTTTGAAAGGAGGAGAAGAAACAACACTGTTATGAAGTACTAGCATCAATGAGGGTCGAGCAAAGCATCAAGGAAAGATCTCTGTGGCTGGGGAGATGGTTCAGTAGAATAAGCACTTCCCTGGCAAGTGCAAGGGCCTGAGTTCAATCCCTGTTTCTTCCAGAAAGAAAGAGAGAGAGAGAAAGAGAGAGAGAGAGAGAGAGAGAGAGAGGGAAAGAAGGAAGGAAAGAAAGAAAGAAAAGAAAAGAAAAAGAAAGAAAGAAAGAGAAAAATACAAGGCAAAGTTACTAGAGATGTAATTGTAAAGTATAATTTAAAATAATTCAGCCAATTCAAGCAGAAAATAATCACAAAAGAAATGAAAAGATTATAAACAAGAAATTTAAATGAATAGCTCTATGTGCGATTTGTAATTTAAAGAGACTGTTTTCTATATTCATGGGTTAATTTTTTGTCATTTACATACACTCAAAACTTATTTTAAAAATTAAATATTTCTGACAATGTTCTCTCATAATCCAGTTAAATAAGAACTCAACAATAGATTGGATCTCTCCCCTGCCCCCGGACTACTTTGCAAATCAAGAAAGAGTCATATAATTTACAGATTTAATGGGGCTTAAGAAGACAAAAATACCAATATTTTTGTTGTTGTTTGTTTGCCTGGCTCAGGGCAGGTCTGGCAATGCAGGTGGAGGTGGGGATTGCCCTGTGGTATCCTGCACCCAATTGCATTTGCATGAGCAGGTGCTTAAACAACTAAGCTAATGGGCAGGCCCCCAAAATACCAAATTTTAACAATGGGAAAATGTTTAAATAGATATTTTCCAAAAATAGTTATGAAAATAATATACTCCCGAAAAATGCTCAGTATCATTTGTTCTCAAGGGAACGCAACGTTAAGTGCAGTGCTATGCCCTGATACCGTCTGTCCACTCAAAGGGCTAAAGTTTACAGGTCTGCCCATAGCACATGTGGTAAAGATGTGAAGCCAATGGAATTCTTACTTATTATTGGTGGGAATGCTGAAGAAATGTTTTGGAAAACAGTTTTGTAGCTTCTCATACTCCTCATATGGCCTAGCACTTGTACTCCCAAGTATCTGATCAAGAAAAATGAAAAAAGATGAAATGACCAGGAATGTTCATGGCCGCTTTATTCATAATAGCCCGTAAATTAAAACCAAGCAGTGTTCAAATGCATGAATGAATGCACAATTTAGCAATAAAAAGAAACAAGTTATTAAGAGATGCAAAAATATGGATGAATTTTCAAAACAGAAGCTGAGAGAAAGGTGCCAGTTATATATATATATATATATATATATATAATGCCTATATTACCCAATTCATTTCTATGAAACCTTAATTTAAAATAACAGAATTCAATTTAGTGGTACTTACAATCCTGTGTGGAAATTAGAATCTGCTTAGGACACGTAAGGAAATCTTTTGTAGTCGAGCTGAATTACTTGGTTTCCCAAAAGCGTCACTGCAGCAGAGCTCTGTCTTCGCCTTGTGCTAGTGCTGCCAAGCATGGGCGAGTGGCATACACTGAGTCAGCTGGACTTGCTCTTCCACAATTTTGAATCTCGAAATGTCTGTTGTATACATACAGGAAAGTGTGAAATAGTTCTCTGCTCTAGCACCAGACTTGCTTCTTCAGCAGCATTGTCCAAGTAAGTTCCTCTTCGTAGCTTAAGACAACATTCTCTTTTTAAAATATTTATTTATTTATTTATCTATTTGATGCAGGGTCTCTGTACGCAGCTTGGACTCATAGTGAAGCTCCCATCTCCTCTTCCCCAATGCTGGGGTTACAGGTGTGCATCCCCACGCCGTTTCAGTGGCCAGCCCAGCAGTCCAGGAGTTCTGGGGCTGGCTCAGCAGTGCTGGCTCTGTGGGACCCGGGTTTCAACTCAGACCCTTCCACTTGGCAGGCAGGCGCTTAGACCGCTGAGCTATCTCTCCAGCCCTAAGAGGACATTCTTTTAGAAATCCTAACCAACATAGGAAGAGCAGAATATAAGCTAGATGTGAGGGTAGACGCCTATAATCTCAGCACTCAGAATGTTGAGGCACAAGTGGAAACTCAAGGGCAGTTCAGGTAAGTTGATGAGACTCCGTATCAATATCAAATTAAAAAAAAAAAGAGCTGAGGATGTAGCCCAGTGGCAGAGCATGTGTGAAGCCCTGTGTTCCACCCCTAGTGCTACAAAGTCCAGACCCAAACAACTAGAAAATGGAAAATTTCTATGGTAGAAATAGACACAAGCCGGGCGTGGTGGCACATGCCTGTAATCCCAGCACTTGGGAGGCTGAGGCAGAGGATTGTTGTGAGTTCGAGACCAGCCTGAGCTACAAGGTGAGCATAAGGCCAGCCTGAACTGCATAGTGAGACCCTGTCTCAAAAAGACCAAAAAAAAAAAAAGAAAAAAAGAAATAGACACAGATGACTGATAATCACCTTGGTGGCATGACTGTTTATAGGCCCTAAAAAACTTTATTATATTAAAGGTATTTATTTATTTATTTATTTATTTTACTTATTTTTGTCTTTTTGAGACAGAGTCTCTCTGCAGTTCAGGCTGGCCTTAAGCTCTCAGGCTGGTCTCGAACTCACAACAATCCTCCTGCCTCAGCTTCCCGAGTGCTGGGATTACAGGCACGTGCCACCACGCCTGGCTTTTAAAGGTATTTATTATAGACTAGCATAAGTGGATGATAAATCCATATAACACATAGGAATAAATTCTGAAACTACAGATTAGGATCTAAAAGGGAAAAACATAAGACATTATTAAAAGTATAAATCCATACCATAATGTCCTCCTTTCCTAATTCTCTTACAATAACATTTTGCCAAATTTTGGAGAGAGAATTTTGGTCTTTAAAATAGTTTTATGGGCCTGGGAAGATAGCTCAGTTGAATAAGTGCTTGCCTGGCAAGCACAGGGTCCTGAGTTCAATCCCTGGTACCACAAAAATTAATTAATTAATTAATTAATTTTATACTATTCCCTTACTCTCTTTCAAAGCAAACAAACAAAAAGAAGGAATTTTAAAAAAACCCTTCTTTATAAGTTAGCCAGTTAAAGGTCTTTTATAATAGCAGCATAAATACATACTGAATGAAAAACATGTATATTTAGTGAAAAAAAGCCAGTACAAAATGTCACATGACATTTCATTCACATAAACATGGGGACAGTGATGCAGCTGTGTGCTGTCAGAAAGCATGCTCCCCTTGGGATAGGTGTAATAGGAAAGGGGTCTGAGGGTAACCTGGCAGTGCTGCTAGCCTGCTTCTTGGAGAGTTCACAGTGTTGGCTGTGGAAATTCTATCATGAGAGATTGGCATGATGACTTTCTTTCTTTCTTTCTTTCTTTCTTTCTTTCTTTCTTTCTTTCTTTCTTTCTTTCTTTCTTTCTTCCTTCCTTCCTCTTTCTCTCTCTCTCTCTCTCTCTCTCTCTCTCTCTCTCTCTCTCTGTCCCTTTCTTTCTTTCTGACTGGTTTTTTCTATGCTTTTGAACTCACTATGATCAGGCTGGCCGGATCCTCCGACCTCAGCCTCCTGAGTGTTGGGATTATCAGCAAGCATCACCCTGTTCGGTTGGCTCCCACCACTTCTCTGTTGAGCCTCTGGAGCTGACTGTGTGCACAATAGGTTGCCTGAAAGTATCCTAAAGCTCACTGAAGCTCTATTTGCAGGGGTTTTTTTTTCCAGGCTTTTTAGTTTTGTGTAGTGTCTGTTGCTATGCCTTCAGGATTACTCATTTTTCCTTCTAGTAAGTAGTATAATCTCATCTAGTCTGCATTTCATTTCACAGATTATAGTTGTTTATTCTTTTTTTTTTTTTTTTTTATTTAAGGAAGGGTCTACAGGGTGTTCAGGTTCTCACTGTTAGATCGAACTTGTGTGCTGGGCAGATATCTCAGTAGAATAAGTGTTTGCCTGGCAAGTGCAAGGGCCTGAGTTCAATCCCTGGTTCCAAAAATGAATAAATAAATATAATGTGAGCTGTGTTACAGGACACATGTATGTTTCAGTTCTTGCGTAGAAGCCTTGTTAGATGAAAGTAGAGTAGCATTTAAGCTAGGGCTACCTTAGCCCCACTACTTGGTAAAATGCTTCCAAGTCTTCTTCATGACAACTTATGAATTAAGACATTCTCTATCTGGATCAGGGGAACAGGAATGTCCCCAGTTAGTGCAAACACTGCTTGGTCAGCCCTCTCATCTCGCAGTTCTCTACCGGAGTAACTCTGACCAGTATCTGCACACTTCTGGTTTTCACAGTTGCTACAAGTGCCATTGACATGTACTTAATAGAAGCCAACCAGTAGAAAAGTATAAAAATGAGGTATATAAAGTAAAGGCATATTAATATGCTGAACCGTGAAAGGCTCAAGTCAACAACTTCTGCAGATAACCCACTACTATTGTGGACTGCTGGACTCTGTTGTAGTGTTTTGCTGAATTCACACATTTATAGTATTTAGATGCCAATGGAGTACCCATCTCTGACAGGGCTAAACAAAAAAAGGGATACAAAGGAAGGACCATTTTGTATCTGTATCAGAATAGTCAGGATAGATAAACAGCTAGTCTCATTCAATTAAACGAAAAGAAATATTAATACTAATAGTGTTTGGACAGGATATCCTGTCTACTTCTTGTACTATGGATAAACACTAAGAAGGTAACAATGTACAATGTAATAATTATTGAAACTGTCCTGTTAATCAGTTTTGATACTGTCTTATTGCTGTTTGTTTCTCAATAAAATAAAAAATATCAAAGCCGAGATGTTGATAAATATTTAGAATCCGGCCCCCACAATACAGAATTGTCTCCCCCAAAGGTCGATTGTACTAATGTAGCTGAAAAGCCAATATCAGAACAAAGGGAACACTTTGCTCAAGGGGTTAGAAGGCAGCTTTTATTATCCTAGAGGGCTGAGGATCCCAGAGTTTCAAATCACCAGCCCACAGTCAGATTGGAGTTTAGTTTAAATATAGTTTGTGAGTGAAAAGTACAAAGCTGGTGGCAGGTTATTACATGATTGGTTATAGGGAATACAAGAATTGTGTCATACGTTGTCAGACAGGTTTGTATAGGAACATCTTGAAGGGAAGGGGTCTGAGAATAGGTAGAGTTGAAAGTGCCCAAATGTGAGAATCTTGAAGCTCTTGAAGCAAGTTGGAGTTACTGCATGTTTTTAAAACACAAGGCTGACACTATCAGTTTGACTGACACATTATTAAGGGGGAATACCCGGGCCAGAGAGTCAAGGTTAGCTATGTGACAGCATAGATGCGAGCTGTGAGCTGATTTCTAAGTTTTGTTCCCATACGTCTACAAATCTTCTCTTCTCTCAGTGTGCTGTAGTACTGAGGTTGAGAGACCTCACGTCATGGTTTATATCCAGATGTTCCTCTAAAGGCACGTGTGCTCGGAGCTGGGGCTTTGGCCAGGCCATCAGTTCATGGGGGAGTGATCCCATCAGTAAACAGTCCTCTGATGAATTTCTCACTAAATGTGGTCTTGAGAGAGAAAGCCTGCACAGGAGGCGGGTCACAGACCAAGTGACCAGGAGGTCTGTATCTCTTTCTCCCCCACTGAAGATCACTCTGCTTCCCACCATTGTACCACAAGAAGTTCTCTGCCTTAGCCCTCTACCCTGCCACCCTGCCTGAGAGCCAACCAACTGCAGACTGAAACCTCTACAAACTGTGAACCAAAATAAGCCTTTCCTCCTTGAAGATGTGGGTGTGATCCATGTGTATAGAGGCACAGTTTGTGAACACTAAACCTTGGAAACAACTAAACACCCCTCAATTGAAGGGTAGATAAGAAAGATGTGTTTTTTATATAACAAAGTGCTACTCTGCCATAAAGAAGGGTGAATTTTGGGCATCTCTAGGTAAATGGAGGCCCTTTGGAACCCTTTATTTCATTCTTAAGTGAAATAAATCATGTGTTAGTGTCACATTATCTCCCCAGTGTGACAAACTGAAATAGCAAATAAGGATCAAAATGTACCAGATATTTTGAAGAGGGAAGAAACTGTTCAAAGGAGAGAAAAACTAGAGCTGACCAGGGAGAAAGGAAGGGAAAAAAAAATTAAAAGGTTAAAATTGAAACAAAAGTTTGTAACTAGGGGGGGGAGATGAGTTGAACAGAGGAGAGGGGATTGGGGAGAGAAAAAGAATCAAAATGTATCACATATGGGTTCAAATTCCCAATCGCAAATGTGATCATTACGTATATCTAAAATGTTTTAATAAATTTAATTTTTAAAAAAGATAGGGGTTTCAGATGTTGCGTCCCAGGAATAAGAAGGTACTGCAACTAAGACAGCCTGCATAACCATTTTTAATGCTTTCTTTTGTCCTGGGCCTTGAGTTGTTTCTTGACATGCATGCGCAATCCGTATTCAGGTGGCAAGTCCAAGAGGGACCTACACTGTTCTCTGGGTAGCTCTCTTGGCGCAGCTCTCTTCTCTCTGCATTCCACTCTGAAAACACTGGGCATCTCAGCCTCAGCCTTATCACCTTGTGCCTTCAATTCAAGGAGGTGGTGCACATTGTGTGAATCCCCAGCCCACCTGGAGATGCACCCCAGAAACTCTCAGGCAGGTAGTTGGAGCTCAGAGCTCCCCCATTCCTCTCTCCTCTCCTCTCCTCTCTCCTCTCTCCTCTCTCC